>PVKZ01005807.1:0-45664 GCA_004027375.1 Macroglossus sobrinus | reverse complement strand
AAGATTAATTTTAAGTGAGAAAATAAAATACAAAAATACGCAGCTTAGCAGATAAAAATAATTTCCACATCACATGGGAATACACTAAATGTTTCTTGGGTTTTCTTGAAGATAATACAGAAGGGGAGGGGAGCGAGTGAGGGTTCGGATTAAAGCGAGACTGGCTGTGAGCTGAGAATTGCTGGAACTGGGTGAAGGGTGCATGGGGGTTCATGCTCCTATTCTCTCCACTTTCATATATATTGGGAATGTTCCCCGATAAGAAAAAGCAGCGGGAAAATCCAGAGCCAAAATAAAGTGTGCGAGGAAGAGAAGCAGTGACGACGGTGACAGCCGGAGACTAAGGGCTGGCAGGCGGCAGGGGACGAGGCGGCCGGGAGAAGGGCCTTCGAATCGTGCTATGAGTCCACAGACTGAGGAATACATCGGTTATCAACGTGGTGTTCCCGATGACCTTTCACAACACTGCAGCACCTAATAAAACGTTACCGGATTTTTAAAGTACGGCTGACCCCATGATCTCCTTGAAACATCACTCCAGGTTCTGTTCCAGAAAGTTTTGCTCTGAAATACAGAACATTTCATTTGTTTTCATGCTCCCAGATTTGTTTTTTAATTTGTGTCAGCATTACCTATGACCAAAAACCAGAATATTTTAGTAAAAAAAAAAAAATTTGGTCCTTAAGCTTTAAAAAAAAATCAAACAAACTGGGATGACCTCACTGAGGATAAGAGGTCACACTGCAGGCTTCTGGGTGAAGCTTAAGTGACCCTGATGAAGAACATCAGAATTCTGGCTGCCTCCAGGCAGCTAGAGCAGCGAGGGGCCTGGTCCCCAAACGTAAGCAGCAGGGGTCCAGGCTCTTGAGTGGTCCGGGCTCCCAGGATATGCAAAATAAACCTCAGAGGAAGAAACATGGAGTAAGGTTCCAGACAGAGCAAAATCTGACCTGGGAGAGAACTACAAACCCCTGTCACACCAGCAGGAAGCAGCAGATTTGTTCCACTGGATAAGAAAACGTGGAGAAGCATGAAAGCCAGGGCTTTAGAAGGGGAACTGGGGAGCAGTCAGCTGAGCAAGTCCTGAACCAGAGGGGAAGGGCATGGCGGTGCCAGTGGCAGTGGCTGGCACAGAGCAGAGGCAGAGGCGCCACTGCCGTGTCATTAGTCACCTTCCACGCTGGGCCTTGGGAGCTCAGGGTGGCAGACATGGGGGTGGACGGGGGGGAGGGGAGGCAGAGCCACCTGCCAGGGAGGGAGCCCTGGGCAAAAACTGCTTAGCCCAGTCATTTGCAGGTGCTTCTGCATATCCCTGCTCCAAATGACCTCACCTCCCTGGAAGCCATTTGTCCCACCACACCCCCCACCACCACCTCTGCCCGAGGCAATTACTCATTAACCACAGAGGCTTACCCTGGGGAACAAAGAGGCTGCAAACCCTGCTGCCTGCACGTCTTAGTCCAAAAAGCACAGCACGAACAGCAAACAGCCGAGAAGCGCTGGGGTTGTGGTGCCAGCTCCTCTATGAAGCCTCGTTCAGCAAATGCAACATCAAAGCCACCAAGAGCTCTGGGCTCTGGAGCCAGTCCCCTCTCCTATCCCCTTGTTTACAGAAAAGGAAACTGAGGTCAAGCCATCCAAGGTCACCGGACTACTACTTCCTGAGAAAGCAGCTTAGGGAACCCAGGTGACCAGCTCCCCAGATCAGCGCTCTGCTCCCTCCCACCGCCCACGCTCCCCAACCCTTCCTCTCCCATGTGGAATCCCAGCCATTCTTCTATTCACAGCCGGGGATCACTGCGAAATCCAGTGTGCGGCAGACACTCACTCTCCATGTGACCTCGGGGGGCCCTGACTCACTCCCCCACACACAGCCCCTTGTGTCCTGACGCCTGGCAGCCCCGTCTTCTTTTGTGCATGTATGACTGTCAGTCTGAGGGAGCGAGCAGGAAGTTTCCACGCCTGCGGCTCAGAGCCTGGCATTCCCAGCTGACATCATCCCGGGGCCAACTTGTCCCAGTGACACCTGTCCCCCAGTCCTCCTGCAGGGATCACAGGGCGAGAGAAGGGAGGAGGCTTCCTGGTGCAAGCACACTCGGGGCGGTGGGCCGAGGCCGGGTCTCAGGAGGGCTCCCCGCACACACGGGGGCTTCCCCGTGTGAGACCAGCCCCACGGGAGTCACCCCATTCTGCAGGGAGGAGGCCGAGGTCCTGAAAGGACAGGTGATTCAACCAAGGCCATCAGGGAATGGGCAGAAAACCAGGCTCCCCATCCCAAGAGCAGGGCGGGGCCCTTTCAGCCCAGCAGGTCTCCGCAGCCCCAAACCTCTGTGCCCAGGGCCCTCACTCTGTGTGACACCAGCCCTGCAGAAGGAAGACCTCACGTGTCCTTCCCCTGCACCCCTACCACGGGACACCTCGCCATCGGCCACCCCACTCAGGACACGCCACCATGAAGGAAGGAAAAGGTAAAACCCAACCACGTGTTCTTCGGAGGCCTCCCCATTTTCCATGAGATGCCACGCGGGGGACAACTGTCATGTGACAGTGGCCCTGTCCTGTTTGGGCTCTGTCAAACCCTCAGGGACATAACAGGACAGCGGTGTGGGGAAGCTGCAGCTGACAGGCGTCTGCTAAGGAGAGCCCTGGGCAGGGAGGCTCCTGAGATGGTCCCCAAAGCAGAGGCAGCCCCAAGCGGCCCCGCACACCGGCAAACTCCCAGCAAGGGCAAGGAGCCTGAAGCCCCGCCCCCAGCACTCCCAGCGGCTTCTGCACTAGGTGTCTGTCCCCGGGTACAGGGTGGCTCCAACCCCAGCTCTGGCCGGGAGCCAGCATCGCAGGGACAGTGATGAACACAGGTGTGGAATGTTCCGGTGTCCACACCTGAGTCCCCTCTATGGCAGGGAGTCTGCATGTGAACCTTCACTGTCAACCGAAGTGAGCGCAGAGAGGAAAGCCGGCAAAGGCAGGCGTCTGCGTGGAGGTAGCCATGGCAGCAGATGGGGGCCCCGAGGGATGAAAGGGCCTCCCAGCTCTGAACCCCAGGACTCCAGAACTCCCGTTAAAGCAACCTCGGAACCCGCTGACGTGCTTGCTGGCCACTAACAACGCCTCGGAAGCTAGTGACACTATGGCATGACAGAAAGGGCCCTCGAGGAGAGGTCAGAAACACCAGGTCCCCATCGTCAGCTGCTGGTGGGGATGTGGGATGGCACCGTCACGCCTAACAGGCTGGCAGTTCCTCAGAAAGGTAAACATATGCTTGCCACGTGACACAGCAATCCCACGACTACTGGTATTTACCCAAGAGAAATGAAAACCTACGTCCACACAAAGACTAGCATACAGACTAGCAGCCGTGTTCGTAACAGCTCCAAACCGAAGTAACCCGAGTGTCCACCAGCTGGGGAACGACAGAGAAATAAAACTGCGGTACGTCCATACAATGAAGTATTACGCAGCAGTAAAAAGGAATGCACTGGACTCGAGCAACCACATGGATGAATCCCAAAGGCACTGCGCTGAGGGAGAGGCTGGGTCCAAAAGGCTTCATGCTGTAGGATGCTGTATGGACCTCGTTCTGGACGGGACAAAACTGTAGTAACAGAAACCAGATCCATGGTTACCGGACCTGGAGGTGGGGAGCAGGGAAACCTTTCAGGGTGATGAGAGTGTTCAATGTCTAACTGTGACAGTGGTTAATGTACCTGTACTCAAAAAATGAGACACTTAAAACTCATGAATTTTGTTGCAAGTCCATTTATACCACAATAAAGCCGATTAAAACACTGCTGGGTTCCTTTTTCTACACTAGGGCTCAAAAAGCGGCCTGTGTTGGCTGAGACTTGGAGAGGTCCCCTTACCTTCCCACGCCTCCACGGCCCCCTCTGTACAGGCAGCTGTGTGACAGTTCCCCGGCGGGACACTATGTGGATGAAGTCAGAGAATGTGAGCGGACATACAGAGCCTGGATCCACATGGGGGTTCCATAAATGTCAGGATGTCTGCTCCCTAGCTCAGTGTCCACGAGTGGCTCTACTAACCCATGAACCTTCGACCAGCCGGGGTCAGGGATGAACCGGAGGATCGGGGAAATACTGGCACCCTAGGGAGCACGGGGGACCGAGGCTGAAGCCTGGGTGGGGAGGAGCAAGTGGGGAGGGAAGCCCACGGATGTGGGTGCTGGGAGGGGAGGTGGCAGAATGGCACAGAGCCAGTGGCGAGGCCAAGGGCCGGCCTGACCACTCTGCCCAGGGCCAGCTGGGCTGTGGCCTCCAGGCCTCTCATCTTCGCGGCCTTAACGAGGGGTCACGTAAGTGCTCTCCCAAAACTGCATCCTCTCCCGACACAGTGTCGGCGTCAACACGGCACTGGGCTGGGGCCAGACGAAGTCTCCTTTACAAGCCACTGTGCTCTGTCCCCACCGCCGACCGAGCCCGTGGGCTCTGGGACATGGTCGTTCTCTGTCACTGCCCACAGGCGCCAGGATGGAGGTTTGTTTATTTATTTATTTTTTTGCTTGGCTTCTGGTTAAATGTCACCATCATTATCTTTAGGAGAAAACTGGAAACTTCTGGGGGACAGGGTCAAAAAGATGGACCCCAAAAAACATCTAGAGACTCTCAAAGGCTTGGGGGTAAATAGTGCCAGTCCGTTATTCTGTCCAGCTTTACTTCAAAAGCTCCTCTTAGCACAGTACACTCACTAGCCAAGAAAGGGTCAGTTTTGGTCTCATAAGCAGAGAAGGTGAGAATTTCCTCTCACCATGGGAGGAGGGCTGGAGCGAGGCAGAAAGTGGCTCTGAAAAGCAGACACAGGAAACTGAAGGTGCCAGAGGCAGAGCCGTCGGTGGTGGAACACCGAGAAGGCAGACAGCTAAGAAGGGACAGCAAGGGAAGCTGGGGGAACAAACTGGGAGCCATTCAGCTCATGGCCACTCCCCGCAGGAAAGCCTGGTGGCTGATCAGCCTCCCCCTCCCCCTGCCTCTTCAGTGCCCTCTGTTTCAGGCGAAACGAAATCTGGAAATGCAGATCTCCCCAAACCCGCCCCCCCCCGGCGTGCCACCCAGTGGTAACTTGCTCACTGTCCCCAGGTCCCTAATCAGACGCACCGCCAAGCCCGCACACGTGAAGCAAAGGGCTGGTGCAGGCTCCTTCCGGGGACCCCAGCACGGTACGTGAGATGACGTCAGCCCGGTACGCGAGATGACGTCAGCCCGGTATGCGAGATGATGTCAGCCCGGTACGCGCGATGACGTCAGCCCGGTACGCGAGATGGCGTCAGCACGGTACGCGCGATGACGTCAGCCCGGTATGCGCGATGACGTCAGCCCGGTACACGCGATGACGTCAGCCCAGTACGCGAGAGGGTGTCAGCACAGCTCCCCGAAAGTATCGGGGGGAGCGCGAGACGAAGGAAAGCCTGCACAACAGGAGCTGGAGCCGAGGGAGAGGCTGGCTGTGCAAGGCTAACACGCTGGTGGGACGCGCAGAGCCGGGGGGCGGCAGGGGGCACGGAAGGGGAAGGTGAAGGGCAGGCAAGAGCCGGGCAGCAGGGCCCGGCCCACGGGGTGGGGAGCCCTCCGGGCTGCGGACGCGCTCCACATCAGGTGACACCAAGGCTGGCAGACACCCGGCGGCCAGTGTCCACCGTCAGTGGTTCGGAAACTTCCAGAGTTTGACAATGGCCATGCCAAGACTGAAACAGAAACAGCAAGGTACCCCGAGGGGGTGACAATGTGGTCCCAAGGCCACAGC
The DNA here is from genome assembly GCA_004027375.1 of Macroglossus sobrinus. NCBI lineage: Eukaryota > Metazoa > Chordata > Mammalia > Chiroptera > Pteropodidae > Macroglossus > Macroglossus sobrinus. The sequence continues at coordinate 39,907 of PVKZ01005807.1, read as the reverse complement.
TACATACTGTGGCTGAAACACAGTCTCCGAATGGCCCCCTGCGGCCAGTCAGCTGACCAGGGCGGCACGCCCGGCCCTGGACAACAGCGGTGACATCTACCGTCCACTGAGCATCTACCTACGCCAGGCAGGAGGCAAGGCGCTCGCATCACGGCCCCATCCGATGCCAACAGGAGCTCCTGCGAGCTGAGAGTAGCTGCACAGCTTGCCCCAAATCTCACTGCTGGCTCAGTAATAAATGCTTAGTGAATGGCGCACAGATGGACGGATGACGGGAAGGACAGATGGACTAAGGCAAGGCAGGCCTGACAGATGGCTCCACTGTCCTCCTGCTCCCGGGACTAGACTTGGCCCTTGGCTAGGGCTGTCGGAGGAAGCAGGGAGAGCAGTGGGCAAAATCGGGTCGCCCTGAACAGAACGGCAATAACAAATATCTACGATGGCCCTATTCTGTGTGTGGAACGTGGAAGAGAAAATCATCAGCTTCTTACTGGACACAAAGAAACGGTCCCTCCCTATCTCTACATTTTCAAATTCATAAAGAAAAGCCCCAGTGTGGCCAAAGGCAGCTGGGTTCGCCCCACATCTGAGGGCTCTCTTCTGGGTGTTCACGGAGAGGAGAACCAGAACACGCCGGGTGCCACAAGCCGAGCAGGAGAGGCGCCCCCCCGCCCCCCGGGGCCTTTTCCTCGAGTCTGACTCGGCCTTGTTCAAAGCGAAGATCAGATCTGGCGTCTGCACTTTTACCCGCTGCCTGACAAAAACCAGATGCCAAGTGCCTCCCTGCCCTGTGATGGGGCCTCTGCCCTTAGGAAAATAACGTGAGTCAGCCGGGCGAAAAGCACCCAGCTCCCCAACAAAGAGAGCGCAGCACACCCCAGCGCCTGGCGCCGGCTCCTGAGCCGACTCTGAATCTTTTGAGAGTAGAAGAGATCAGAAAGATAAGCTCTGCACCTCCTTCCTTCGTAGTCTGGTCTGGAGGTCTGGAACTTTTTCCAGAAGCTCTCTTTTTAGCCGGATGGATGAGATGGTCGAGCTGATCACCAGGGGACACCAGCCACACATTCCCCTCTGCAAGCCACTTGAGAGTCTGGTGGCCCATGGAGAGAACAGCCACCTCACTGGTACAGCCCATGAATGGGGGGGGGGACTCCTTCCCTGGGGAGAGGCAAAAGGGGGAAAGAAGTAAACCCAGCCTCCAAAAACATCAAAAGCCCAAAGGAAGAATGAGTCAGCCAGCGAGCTCCAGCCTGTCACTCAGACCCTGAGCGAATCGAACCAGAAGTTGGTGGGAAACTGCAGCCTGAAGCCCACCCGTCCGTCCGCGGAATCCCACGCAAACAGCAGTCAGCAGCGCCACCCGCTACGGCTCCAGACCCGGCTGCCACAGGGAGCTCCTGGCTAAAGGTGGATGCATCCAGGTCGGATGCTGCTAGGACGGCCCTCTCCCCTTACGGCCTGCTTTCAGCCCAGACCTTACCACCTGCAACTGAACCATTCCAGGAGCTTAAGCGGGCCACCTGCCTCTTCCTTTTTACCCTTCCAATCGACCTGGCACACGGCTGCCTAACCCTCCCTCCCAGGGGGCCACTTTCTTAGTTCCTGCCCTGGTGGAGGGCCCACAGTGCTTCCCCACTGCAGACACCAGCGGCCACCTCCTAAGCCTGCGAAGTGCTGTCCTCCAGACTCTGCCTGCGGGACTAGCCAGGACGTAATCTCACTGTGCTTGGACAAGGCCACGTCCACTCCTGTCTCTACAGGGCTGCCCAGGCCATCCACGCCTTCTCCGCAAACCCCAAGCCCACCTCAGGACCCGTTCCAAACACGACCTCCCCGCTCGGGTCCTTCACCTCTCTCCTTCCCGGCTTACCGCAGGGCTAAGCACTGGCTCTAAGTCGTAGGCCCTCTGAGGACGATCTGAACCGTACTGTTTTATATGAGCAGATCCCACGTCCTGCTCCTTGGACGGAGGGTCTAATACAGATTGCCTTTCATCATTAAGTAGCAGAAAACACCCACTCAGCTGGCTGGCACGGTGAGGGCAGAGGGTGTGGAGGTCGGCCTGCTCCGTCTTCTGTGGCTCTGTCACCCAGGACCCAGGTTCTTTTCATCTCTTCCTCTCTCTTGCCCTCAACAGACTTGCCTTCCTCATGGTGACAAGACGGCTGCCTCACTGCCAAGAGTCTAGCGGGAGGAGGCATCCCTTCTGTGTTTCTTTTTAGGAGAGAAGACATCTTTCCCAGAATCTTCCCAGAAGACGCCTCCTTGTACCTCACTGATCAGAACTGTGTCACACACCCGTGTCTAAACTACAGGCCTCCAGCACTGGCTCAGAGCAATCGGCTTTTAACGTGGAGCCGGAAGTGGGGTCCCCTCTCTCTGAGTGGGTGGGGGAGGGGAAGCAGAGCATTCACACCAAGTCGTGGCTCTGCCCTGAAGAGGAGAAGAGAATGGGCATTGCACGGGCACCCAACAGTGTCCGCTACAGGCAGGAACCCATGCCACATATTCGTGTTTTCCCAAACGTGCCGTCCCCATGCTGTGCTGGCAGATAAGAATGCTCGTCAAATAGCTATGGAATTGAGCTAAAACCAGAAATTACCCCGTGGCTGTGAGAAAAGAGTGAGCATTACAATAGAGTGGCACAATTGGACATTTGTGCTTAGAAACTGGACAGAGAGCCATGCAATCCGAACAGATGCGAAAAGCCCTCAGCCCGGAAGGTCTGGGAGGAGGCCCTGCCCCAGCCCGGGGCTGGACCGACGCCCGGTTCCACAGACGGGGAGCAGGACCCAGGCCAGGGTGCTGGGCTGCTCCCCACAGGGCCCAGCTGGGCCGTCGCCTCAGGTCAACTCTGGCCTCCACTGGGCCCGTGGTCTGCATCCAGCCCAAGCCGGCGGGCACAGCGGAGGCACACGGTGAGGCTGTCGGTGCCTGGCACGTCACCGAGCACGTCGTGGGCACACACGAGTCTGTCGGAGAGGAAAGCCTGGGCCCGTGAGGTCTGGGCTGTCAAGACGAGTGCTCCCGTCACTCAGGACTGAAGCGCTGGCTCATCGGTCCCTCCTCTGTCCCCTCCGGGTCCCCCTGCTCCGGCCGGTCTTTGCCCCCCACCTCAGCTTTCCAGCACTTGTCCCAGGTTCTCTGGGCTACTGACAGCACTGCAGACCCAAATGTGCATGCATGCTTCCACCGAGGCTGCAAGAACGGCCGAACACAGGCTCCGCAGCCCCACCGACGCCCTCGGTCCACAGCCCAGGTGCTCGGGTCTCGGCGCTCCCAGGTTCTGGGTTTCCCGTTCTGACACGGCAGCTGGCGTTCCTGCGGCGAAGGAAGACTCCTCGATGCAGCCTCTCCTTACGAGCGCCACTGATTACGCCGTGTGCTCGACACTCCAGACGTATTGACTGAATGAGCGGTTGTGATTAGGTTGAGCCGCTGGACACGGCTGACATGCCACTGTTTCCGACCTACAAATACGGCCACGTCACCCACGTCAACCTGGTATTTACTCCATGGCAAGCGACAGGGTGGGGAGGGGCTTGGGATACCAGGAGCCACTGCGCAGTCGAAATCCCTGTCCCGGTGGAACTTAAGAGTCCAGTGCGTTAAATCGTTAAGTAAAAAGCAATCTCAACTTTTTTTTAAAAAAGGAAACATGCAGCCTGTCTCCACTGTTGTAATTAATTGATGTGCACGTATCTGCGTGCTGCTTGGCCTCTCTGCCAGCCGACACACTACACAAGGACGACGGCTGTGTCTCCTCCATAGAACGTGCAGCCAAGCCCGTGGCCGAGCCCTTAGACACCTGTTACACTCAGCGACCCCTGTTACAACAGACAAGCGCAGGTGCTGGGAAGCCCTGGGCCGGGTGCGCTAACTGATCTTGGGAGGAACAGACCAGGGGCGTCCCTAACCTGGAAATTTCTGACATCGCTGGGAAGGCTGAGTTAGGAATTCACAAACCAGTCCCCAGACCACGCACGAGCTTCCAGCAAGCAGCACATGGGCATGGGGTTTCAGGGGACTCTTTAAAACCCTTAAGAGAACAGACTGTTTCTAAACAATCTAGCATTTCAGAAACACCATTTAAACAACTGGGCTAATGACAAATCATTCTTGTTTCTCCCCTAAAGCGGGGTCCCCCAAGGACCTTTGTGAGATGCTCTATTAGCCGAGTCTGAGTGACAGTATTTACTTAAAAGCAGTAACAGCGAAGGTCTTCAAAAACACTGTATAGCTCAGAAATTTTACTAATTCGAACTCATCTTCCTCATGAGTCTACACTGTCAGGGATTTTACCTATTAAGAGAAAGTACCGAAGGCTGCTTTTGTAACAGTCACTAAGTTCTTTTTTGCAGGACACTTCTGTAGCAAGGACCTAAGCGAACGCCAGAAAGAGGCAGAAATACAAAATACAGGCAATTTGAAGAGCAACTGTAACCCAATTTCGTCTAATGAATGACACACATATGAAGTCACATTCAAACGATAAGCAAAGCACGTGAACGTTTTAGATCCTGCACCTCTTCTTGATTGACTGTATAGAATTTAACAAAAAAAAATGTCAGCAGGCCTCTTATCTACTTGGCAGCTTCTTCCTGAGAGCCAGCCCTGGACACAGCGACAGCCATCGGCGAGCCTGGACAGCATCTTCCCGCACTGGGCCTGTCATTATTCGCCGGTCACATTCACAGAGCGTCTTGAACACTCCTGACATGGCAAACGATCAGCGGGCCCCGTCCCCACGCCACAAACAAACGAAAACCTGTCACCAGCAAGGACCGCCCCTCCCCCCCGGTCTCTCCGAAGGACGCCCACGTCCCCACGCAGCCTCCTCTGCAGAACCTCGCAAATCTCCGGGGCGCAGGCACGATGATCAGGGGCTGGTGCAGATTATGCTCGGAACGTCTTAAGAGATTAGTTACCCAAAGCCCTCCACATGACTTCGGTCATCCCCGTTACCGATGACAGAGTAAAAAGCCGCCTTGATTAAAGCTGAACGCCGATACGTGTGCAAAAGGAAAAATATGCAGAGGAAAGTGAGAGCCAGATTTCTGCCGGGCACGGCCCCAGCTCCGGGACGTCGGGGGCTGCTGAATAAATTATGGCGAGGAGGCGCACGCAGTCATCGTAAATTCCCCATAAATACCACAGCCCGCAAGGCGCTCATATTTACTTTCTCCCAAACCGTACGCCGACTCTGGCCTTGTCCTCAGACGAGGCCTGGCTCTCCCCAAATTCCAAATATGGCAAATTACAGCTCTTCTGCGGTGGGGCTAAGGGTGGGAAAGCAAATGTTTGTACTGCGTAGCATTTTCATTAAAACAAAGGTGAAGGGCACCAGAGTCTCCTTTCTCTTCCCTCAGGGACTTTTCCCAGCCCTCCTTCCATCCTCCCCTGCATCCAGGCCCACAACCATCTTTTCCAGAATAATTCCTCTTTAAAATAAGAGGACGGTGCACGAGATCCACAAGATTCTTCCAAAAGAGATTCAAGTCTAGAGGCCCAGAGGTTCTCGATCTACCTTCTCCCTTCCAGAAGTCCACTGCTCTGCAGAAGTGCTCAGAAGCGCTGGATTCGTGGCATGAGTACAGGGCAGATGCCTCTCATCCCTTCTGGAGAGCTGCTGGGACACCAGCTCCAGGCCGTCACCCACTGACAGAGGGAAGGGGAAAGAGCTGGGCAGGGTGCTGCATGTGGGCTTGTGTTTTTTTGCAATGACATAAATACCAGAAGGCTGACTGCAAAACGGTCCATCAAGCCATCTTTTGCACTGAGACATCAGAAGACATTAAGAAACTTCAGCAAATCATCTCTAAACGGTGTCAACAAAGCGCTGTCTGTTTTGGAGTGAGCCTGGAACGAATCTATCTGCACAATCACTCCTCTGACACACTAATGGACGTGTCCATCTCGGAAGCGGAATTCCCAACAGGCCGTCCGTCTCCGCAGAAAACCAGAAGGGCCTTGGAGGAGTGCTGTTTGTGGGGAGAAGGACGGCCCTGGGCAGAGGCTCCCAGGAGCAGTTTGGGGGCTCAAGCAACCCCCACCAAGCACCGTCTACAACCCACAGACTTGGGGGACGTGGAGAAGGGAGAAGCCCGAGTGACAGGCAGAAAAGTGCAGATTGGTGCCTTCTCAAGGGTGAACCCCAGCCCAGGGGCAGGCGGCTGGCAAGGCACAGACCTGGAAGAGCCTGTACCCCACTGAGCGGGCACAGCAGCTTCTGGAAAACAGGGCCCAGTGCTGGTGAGGGCCCTGCGCTGTCCCAGCCTCCCCTCCCTCAGCTTCCTGAGAGGAGTCACTTAGGGGATCGGGGAGGTCAAGTACAAGGACCAGCCTCACACCCTGACATAAGGGTGGACCAGCATCACACCCTGAGGTAAGGGTGGACCAGCACCACACCCTAACATAAGGGTCCCCAGAGAAAGCGTCTCTTATCTGATGGGAAGAATGGGACTGTGCTACTTCTCATTTGTTCTGGCTTCCTAGAAATTGACAGCTCAGTACGAAATGCCCAGTTCCCGCAGGCAGACAAAATCCCCCAGCAGTTAATAAGGACATTCCACACAGCCGGGGCTGGAGATATTTATATTTGCTATTTTTAGAAGAAAGACTTTGCCCTTGGGCAAATCTCCCCCCCATCACCGATATGCATCTCTTACTGCTAAAGGGCCCTTCATCAGGGCTGCCCCTGGTATTCGTAATTCAGGGCAGCTAAAGAGGAGCTGAGAACAAAACAGCAAGAAAAGATGTTAAGTAATAATAAGAAAAAAAAAAAGACCTACCTTAGGGAAAGAAAAAAGTTCCCTAATGCCAGTGCTTTTTAATTAATCTATTTATTAAAGATTAAAAATACCTATCAGGTGACTACTTAAAACATTCGTCATGATTTCACCTTTTAATCCTGGGTATGTGAGATAAGAGAACAATGAGTGCTTGTAGCAGGCACTCCAGTATCTGTTCACTGAACAGACAAAAAAGTCTCCTTAGGAAAGGATTTTAAGTAGATTCGCACAGAGAAGTGGTCTCTGGATGGGTGGGAGCAGGTCAGACAGATGTTTTGGGAGGGGCTGACTGTAATACGTGAATCCAACAACCATCCCTCCAAAAGAGCAGACTATTTTAAAAATCAGGTCCAAAGGTGAACCATCCAAGAAACCCATGCTGGCTCCAGGGGTTTGAAAGAAAGTCACACCTGTGAACCTGAGAAGTAACCCAGCCCTTTGAAATGCTCGTCTTTGTACAGCAATAGCTACTCCTGCAGGGCTCGAGAAAAAAAATTCTCTTCCTTTGGTCTCAAGTGTCTGGCAGCCAGCAACCTTGGAGAGGACTGGTTCAGTCCACTCTGTATGGAAGCCTCACTGAGGAACTGAAAAGGCAGGAACACTCTCATTTTTCTCCCTAGTCTATGAGCAAACAAAAACACTTAATTGAATTAGACACAAAACCCAGGATTTATGGTGGTCCTCTTAACAAGTTTTAAATAGGCCTCATTTTAATTCAGCGTAGCTTCAACATTATAACTACAATAGCTGATAAAATATGTGTGTTTAATTTGTGGATTTACGGGTTTGGGAAGAAAATATTCAGAATAAACACATCAATTATTTTATCAAACACACTAAAATTTAAGGGCGGTGTTTTTATTAAGACTCTTGCTCTTGATAAAGCAAGACAAAATTATTCCATTACATAGCTATTGAATGAGGCTCAGTACTCCCCAATGATTTCACAAATTACAGTTCCAACTAGCTATAAAATAACTAAATCAGTTCTGATATGGCCATAAAATTAAGCCTGAAAAAAAACAGCGAAGTAAATCACCCCTTTAAAATCAAATTGTTGAACAATGTGTCCTGTATGGTCCCATTTATGTCAGGAAAAAAAAAAAAACCTATATTTGTGTGAGTATATGCATAGAAATTATAGAAAAGGTCTGGAAGACTATATATAAAATTATAAAGGACCCATAACAGACTCAATAAGGGGCGTGGGGCAGATAGGAGAATTTTTACATTTTTACTTTCAATCTGTATTTTTTAAATTTTTTACAACAAAACTACAGTCACCTGTTATCTCTGGCAAAAAAAAAATTAAAATGCAAAAGAATAAAGCAAACAAATCTACCCTGCCTTGCGAAAATGAAACCAATCTCTCGTCACCTTATTATACGTTTACCCTGGAGCACTGTATTTGCTGTTTTAAGTTATGACTTAATTCGAATCAAATCTTCATTGAACACTAAGGCTTCCCGATGTGGGTGTGAGACCTAAGAGGTGGAGAAATTTCATTTTTGAAAGTCTTCTTTATAAAAAAAAAAGAGGGTTAGGGTGGTCAGTTGTACCCAGCCAGAACAGGACAGGCGTGGCCTGACCTGCAGCAGTGGTGGATGACCACTCAACTCAGGTCTCCGGCGCCTCCCCTTCCTGAAAGTCCCTCCAGTCAAAGTCAAAGTCAAAGTCACCAGTGCAGCCTTCATGGGCAAACTCCACCTTGGCTGCCCTCGTTCGCCAAGCTTTCAACGTTTAACACTTGGGATCCAGAAGCTGGCCACCCCTCGGAGACTCCAAAACACCTAATGATGAAACCACCTGCCTTAGACCGCTGAGATACGGGGCTGAGGGGGCCTGACTGGCCGGGCTCTGTGTGTCCCCTGGTCATGAGCAACCCAGGGCATCAAATTTTGCTTTCGGGCTAGTCTACATCAAATCAAGTGTGAGTGATCAAACTGGTAGTTACATAGGAAAACCAGCCTGCTACTACTTCATAAATGCTATCTGTCTGGGAGAGAAAAGATGTCAAATTTATGGGGCTCCTGGGGGAAGGGAAGTTAATAAAAAATGGTCCTTGAGAGGAAGCTTGGCAGCCCGCCTCACGACACGGTACTCCAGAGTATGGGAAAATGGGTGTTACAAACAAAAGCCGGAATTAAATACACGAAAATAACACCAGCCTACGGTTACCACGAGCATACGCTACACCAAGGAACCAAAACGCACAAGTGGCATGAGATTCCCTTCCCGTTTCAATAAAGGGACGGCCTGGGGACCTGGGAGATGAGAAGAGAGGACACCAGCTTCACTGAGTTCACAGTTCTGTAAGAATGTCTTTGCCCTGACGATTTTTGGGTAGACGCACAAATGCTCTTCCTTCGTTAGCGAACCAAGGCCATCCACTGCCACTCCACGTGCCCCCTCCAGCAACGCCTCCTATGCGCCCACTGGTCCTTCAAGGCACCCACTTATAGCTCGCTGGTATCTTCCATCTGTCTCTGGACCAAACACCCAGACCTCACGTCAGCCAACTGCTCCAAGCATCACTAAGCAGCACCCTCGCCACCCGTGAGAAGCCTTCTGGAAGCAGTCCCATGCACCCACGTGTCCTGCAGCCCACAACCCTGCCAGGACCCCACTCTCCAATTACTCAAGGAACACCTAACGTTTAGGTCTTCCAGAAAGCCAAATTTCCCACACAGCCATCCCTCATCCCTCTCCTGGACAGAGAACCCCCTCACTCCTCCCGCTGAGCTGCAAACTAGATCACCCAGGCCTCGCCTCTCCTCCCACCACAGACGCCCACCGTCGGACAGCACGTGATAGCGACGTCCTCCTGGCCATGTGCCTGGCCTCAGACTGTCATCTCCTAGAGCGCAGGGACAGGAAGCCTGAGCCACCTGCGTGACGGGGAATAGGGTTACTGGGGTGAATTTAATTAGAGGGGATAAAACGGGGCACGGCGGAAACTTTGTTTCAACCGTCCGTGAGTCTTATAAAGCCTATTATGGAGCTTTTTAAAGTACGTCTGACCACTTCCCAGCCCGGGTAGAGTTAATATAATTTAATCTTTGATTTAGGATCTCGCGGTGCCCTGAGGCTCGTCATTCTCTCCTGCTCCTTTAATTACAGATGCGGAAGATGTAGAGACTGGGCTGCCAGTGGCCTGGAAGCGAATTTCTAGGATGAATCCTTGCTGCACATCCTGTGATTTCTGCCTTTCTGAAAAGTGGAGTTCAAAAAGAAAGAAAAAAAAATCCCACTTAACTGAGGATCGCATCGGAGTTAAGGGAAGTCCGTCGCCACGGTCGCTGTGAAGGGGCTGCCACTGTGGCCCTGTATTAGTCACATAATAAAGGGTTCTTGATGAGGGAATTTGGCAACATGTGATTTTTGTACAAATATCAGCTTGATTTTGATGCAACCACTCCTTTCTTTGAAAATCAGGGGGCATTCACACACAAATTTCCTAAATTTCCTTTAAGTCAAAACCAACCCTTTACGAGAAATAAGCTATGCTCGTTCTGAAGCAGCAAAGAAACAGGTGTCCAATCATGGCGAACGAGAAATTCCCAAAGGAACCTAAAAATACGCGTCGAGGAGCCATAACGCAGAAGCACGAGGCCCAGGACCATGGACCAGGGGAGGCCAGCAAGTGGGGCCACTTCACCCGGCGCCCTGGACTGGGTGCAGGGAAAGTGGGCTGCCTGGGCTCCAGGGACCCAGTCTAAGCCCAGATCCCAAACTCAACGCACTCTCAGCCAATTCCATGTCCATCGTCCCTCATGAACGGGTCTCTAAAGCCACCGAGCCAATCTCTAAATCTCTCCAATCTCTAAAGGGACACTCCGCTCTTACTGTGACTGCTGACAGTCCTCTGCATTCGCAGGCCTCTGCTGGAAAGAGAATGCCCTCTCCATCCGAACCCTGCCATCTCCGAAAGCCCAGCCCGAGCCCTCTCCCACAGCGCCGTCCCCATGAACCACCACTGACAATGAACTCTGAACTCCACAGGAGTCTGCGGATAAAATCCAGGAGGTAAGTGAACATGATTTGGAAAGAAAACTACATCTGTGTCTCCACTAACCTCTTGGTGAGTGTCAAAATTCCTTTGATTAGGAATGGAGACAACCATCACGATAGACTCCAGAGCTGTGACTTTGTCACCACAGACAACAGACACACTTCCACATTGCATCACAGTCGATGCAAATACCCCCAAATATCGTTCCACTCCTCCCTATGTCAAAATTATAATAATTGTTAGAACTGCTGTTAGATTGTGTTACTTAACGAGTTATTGAAGAAGCACACTGCTATATCATAAATTTACTTACTATTTTGAGGGCCTACATTTCAATACAATTGATTGCCTTCGTTATCCTGTGTATTTTTATTTATGCATTTTTAAATGTTATCCTCAGAATGGCGTGCACGGGCTTCACCGGATTGCCAGAAGGATTCTGGACCGCACAGAGAAAGTTCGGGACCCCTGTTTGGTGAAGTAAAGCACTATAGCCAGACAAACCTGGATCCAAATCCAGATCCTGCCAATTTCTAGCTCTTTTCCTTTGAGCAAAACGATTTAAACTCCCTGAGCCTTGAACTTCCCCATTTCGACTGAGAGAGCCAATACAGACACAACGGCTACCTCGTGAAACCACCCGTTTATGGAAGCGTTAACGGAACAGCCGCTTGCTTCGTGCCAGGTGCAAGGCTGAGCTCCTGAGCCAATGAACACGACAGCACTTAGAGAGGAGGTCACGTGACATGCTTTGGCAGTGACTGGCATTCTATAAGCGCTCCATAAACCCCACAGCACCACTGCTAAAGCCACACTTGGTGCTCGACTACATTCTGATTTTATGTTGCCTCCCGTGTACAACTGTGGGTTCACCAAGCTTACGCCTTCCCAACATGGCTTCTTAGGGTACCGGGGCTGGGCCTCACTGAGGACGCAGCAGCTTGTTAGATGGAAGAACACAGGACCGGGAAGCAAATGGTCTTAGCTTCGAATCCCTGCTCTGCCACTTGCGACGACCTCTGTGACTATGCCAGAGACTAGTACCTGTCCCCCAAAGTCTGTCCTCTCCTTCCTCTAGAGTAACGGAACTGCTCGATTTCAGCTGCGCACATGGACACACAGTATGAAGGAGATTTCCCGCCTCTCTTGCAGCAACGTATGGTCAAGTGATCAAGTTCTAGCCAATGCGGATGTAAGCATGTGATCAAGTTCTAGCCAATGGGGATGTAAGCATGTGATCAAGTTCTAGCCAATGGGGATGTAAGCATGTGATCAAGTTCTAGCCAATGGGGATGTAAGCATGTGATCAAGTTCTAGCCAATGGGGATGTAAGCATAAGTGATGTGTGCAATTTCCAGGAAGCGTCCTTAAATTAAGAGGGCCTGCCCTTCACCGGCGTTCTTATCCCAGCACAGCCATCCTGGACTAGGAGATGACCTTGGGAATGGAAGTATGCACGTGGAGCACCATTTCTAGCTAGTACAGTAGGGCAAGTTCCTTAATCTCCCTGCACCTCCATATCCCCACCTACGAAAAGGGGATAATACAAGCTATCTACCCGGCAAGCTTGCTCTGAGGACTTAGAGAGAGAGGGCTCGCTTCACAGTAAGGACTAGAGTTAAGAGAGATGATACTACTATCACTATTGTTCTTCTCTGCTGCAGTGAAAAATATTGGAAACTGGGACATCTTAACACAGCTCTGGGCGCCCAGAGGTGGCCCGTGATTTGCACAGTTGGAAGGCACCCTGGCCACTCCAGACCCCCAGACAAGAACTCCCTTCTCTGGCATCCTTGTCAAATGGCCCCCGGGAAAGGGAAGTGTACCATCTCTGAGATAACTACGAGGACAGTGGTGTTTGCTCATCCATAAATCATGATCCTCACCTTCTTCCTTCAGAAGCCTTCCCCTGACAGCCACCAAACGACCTCGCTTCTCTACATCCTCCTTCTTCTCTGCCTTTGATCACTGCAGTCCTGCCTCTGCGCTCACTCCCACCAACACATCAAAGTCCCTTTCCCTCTTTCTGGAAGCACCTTCCGGCCTCTCGCCTAAGAAGGCTTCCCTAACTAACTGGGAAGTAAGTGGTCGCTTCCCGAGTCCCATCCGCTCTCAGACTCCACGGATGAAATTCTCTCCCAACCGTAGAACACAAATGATCATCAGCCTCAGACACGTTCTCCTGCACTGATCCAGCCTCAATCCCCTACATTTGTCACTGCTAACATCTTTAAAGCTATTTCATCTTGTTTGCAGCATCAGCACTGATGTGGGAGGCATAACTCTTCGTGGCAATGCAAAATCGAAATTTGCTTTATGTGCCTAACGCTCATATTCATCTTTCCCGATGATTCCCTTCCTGTTCCCGCAGACACAAATCCTATCCCGTCTCTCCCACATTGTTGTCATCTTTCCATGTCACTGTCACTCACGTAGGCTGCTCCCAGACACAGGCTCAGCCACAGCCACCTCCCCTCTCTGCATGCCCTCTCTTACACACTCACCCCACATTCACATGGGCCCCTTCTCTCTCTCTCTCTCTCTCTCTCTCTCTCTCTCTCTCTCTCTCTCGCATCTTCTGCCCTCTGGCTCCACCCACTCCCAGTCCTGGAGACTTTACTGTTCTCATGGCTTGACCAGGACCAGGCTTAAGATGCCTCAAGGCTTGGCACAAGGGTGGCTGTGGCAGCCAATGGCGGCTCTCCAGCTGGGTGGGGGACCCTGAGGTGCAACAGGAAGAAACAAGACACAGTGGTCGCAAGGGCAGGAATCAGCACCCAGACAGGCAGAAAGGGAAGGACACGATCCCAGACACGGCAAAGGAGGAAAGCAGAAAGACCTAACGATGTCAAAAGGTCACAGCATCGTGGATGTCCCCTGCACACCGTCCCCCACATGCTGTCACAGGGCTTTCTGACTCAGACTGCCAAGCCCAGAGGCTGGCAACACCTGGGTCAGTCTCACTCTGCAGAACACTCAGCCTTACCCTGCTTTTTACAAACAAACTCACACGGGCCTAAAACCTGGGGACTCTTTACCATTTTAAATTCACATTACACATTAATTTGCAATACCCAGCAAGAATGCTGTCGCATAAATCAGATCACACCAGACCGCAAGCAGGAAATAAGACCCCAACGTAGATTCTGTCCCCTCCCCAAGCACCATCTGCTCTCCAAACAAAGTAGCAGCGAGGCCCCCTCCCCACCATGCCGAGAGCCATCCAGGGATGAGAAGAGAGGGAGGGGGCTTCGCCAGCGGGGCTCAGAACACCAGGCAGAGATTACCATGCCAGTCCACAGTCCCAGACCTTCCTGCTCGCACGCGTCTGGCCTTCCGCCACTGTCCCTTTCATGCCACCTTGATGCTCATCCTCCTCCGTGGCACCTGCTCATACATGAGGCTGGGAGTGAAGGGCAGATGACAGTGCCAGGTGCCGGGGCCCAAGCTCCAAGCCACGGGGTGGCCCAGAGGGACGGGCACGAAGCCTTACGTTTTATAGCACTTCCTGTCGGCAGAGGACAGGAGACACAAAAGGCACCAATGTCACATTTCCTTGTTTTCCCACCGGTGGTTCCTTCTGCCCTGGGCTCCACCCTGCCAGTCAGGACTCCTTCCCGCCTTAGCAGCCCTGTCCCTACCCGCCCAGAGCCAAACCTCCTGGAGGGCTTTGCTTGTTTGTCTTCTCGAATCCACATGAATCACTAATTACTGATTTCAACCCAGACACTAAGTGAATGACAAACACAGTGTAACAAATACCAACACAATATTCAGGGCTGGTGAACAGAGAGAGAGAACTACCTGCCTCCGGAAGTCGGCCTGAGCACACAGGAGACACAGAGACCCCCGAATCCAAAACCACACCTGGGCAGAAGACCGACTAAGCTTCCAGACCCGGTGTGCATGTGTGCTGGGGCGGGGCGGGCTGACAGTAACGATCTCACACTGCTTCCTGAACCTGGCTATACACCAGAGTCACCTGAGAAAGCTGATGTCTGGTCGCTCTCCCAGAGAAGCTGGGTTCATCGGTCTGGGGTTGCTGCCTGGATTTTTAAAGGCTCCCCCAGTGACTCTAACACGCAACCCAGTCTGAGAACCGCCGACTGAACACATGTTTAGAACACCTTATAGCCTTTCCCTGTCAAGACAGCCCTGGAGGTGTCGTCCTGGTTTACTGAGATTTGGACATCAGTCCTGGCAAGGCTGAGACCGGAACTCGGGTCCTCGCATTCCAAAGTCCATTCTCTTTCCACCACCCCCCCCCGGGAACTCCTGCAGGGGTGCAGACAATGCACGAAAGCAGTCTCCACTGCCAGCAGGTCACAAATTCCACAAATGCCAAGACACCTAGATTTGGAGATGCAAACACTGTCGGCAGCAGCGATGACCTCTCCCGAATGCAGGGGACCCAGCCCACAGAGGACAGGGGGTGTGCTCATGCGTGAGGTCCGACGCGGTGGAGAGAGACAGATCCTGGCCTGGGAGCTTGACCTAGACCCAAGATACCACATTTAAGACAGTGCCCGGTGGCCTGGAAAGCCACTGTTGAATTTGAGAATGGACAAGTGTTGGGCAATTGGGGACTTTTCACCAGGGAAAGAATCCTTAAGAGGGGTGTCAAGGGTTTGCCTCTCAGAGCCACAGTTTCTGGTTTCTTCATCCGCTCTAAGCATTCTGAGCTTCTGTGGGGGACACAAAACCCAATCCTAACACACCCCTAACAGGCAGCTTCTGCTCCTCTAGTCTCACTGCCAGAATAATGAGCCAAGCTTCCTCGGCGAGGAGACACATGACGGGCGCCTTCAAACAGTTTCTGTCTCCAAACTCCTTAGGAAAGGCGAAGCATCCCGTCCACCCCCTTTCCCCACCACACCCACCTCCCCCTCAAGATAAAGCACCATCAACACGGAACCAACTTTCCCGACAGCCCGAATAACGTGGCCACGTCCGTCGGATTGGGGATTACTGTGGGCCGAGCACCATGTTGATGATAAATCAACTACAAGAAACCACCCTCCAATCCACACGGAGTCCCTAAACCACCAACGTGCAGCTAGGGGACCTCAGTACTGCCGGGCCTGGCACGCACGCTTTAAGGGACAGCAAATGCTCCTTCCTATAAAGACAGCGGACCATGATGTTCCTCCGGGATCAGAAATGGGTCCCGTGTCACACACACTGGCTGCCTCCCGGTGTCTGTCCCTCTCCAAGCCCAGTGCTGACGGGAAAGAGCCCCGAGGAATTACAGGAACCGGGAGCGGGTTAAACTGTCCCCATCGATCGCCCGGATGAGCAGCGGCACTTACCCAGCACAGCCAGACAGCTCAGCAGAAGGAGGAAGCACTTCATGTCGGCAGCGGACACAGAAGACGGGCCCAGGAAGCTTCCCCTGCTCCCAGCACCTAGACTCTCATCTCCAGCAAGCCGCTGAGACCTCCGGGGGTTGAGGGGGTGGGGGGGTGGGGGTGGGGGGGCAGTTTTGGAAACAGAACTTAACTCGTAAAATAAGAATACGTTCAGGAGAGGAGCCCAGCGGGAGGGGGTCCGCGGAGAACAGCGGGTTAAACTGCCCCGTGCCAAGAAAGGGTCCAGAGCAAGCCCGCAGGGGTTCCAGGCTTCTGCGACATCACGGGCCTCGCGGGGTGTCCACTGGAATCGGAGGTCGCGGTGGATGAATCCTCAAGGAAAAGAAAGGGGAAAGAAAGTCTGAGGAAATCCTTTCATCCGCTGATTATACAGAAATGTCCTTGGCTTCGCAGTGAAGGTGTCTGCAGTCCCCCTCAGTCGGATTCCCCCGAGGGAACGGGGCGGCTCTCGTCAGCACCTCTGAGAGCCACATCGCCCTGGCCGGCGTCGACCGCGTCGCTGTCCTCATGCAAAACGTCGGCCTGCATCCGTGACGGCGGGTCACCGAGCCGCCACCTGCCCCGGCCCCGGCCCTGCTCGGACCCCGCGAGGCACGTTGGCGTCCGGCTGTCCCGAGGCGGGGGTCCCGCACGGCCAGCAGAGAGCCCTACAACAGACAGAGCGCAGGGTCACGCAGGGCCAGCGCGCCCGCCGCCGAGACCCAGCGGGTCGGGACCCCGCGCGCCCGCGGCCCCGGCCACGCCGGTCGCCCCGCGCGCGGTCGCCGGGGGCGGGTCTCCCCGCGCAGCGCAGCGCGGCGGTGGGAAGCCGGGTCGCCCCTGCCACACTCGGCCCAACGCCACCTCCCGGGAACTCCCCGCGCCGAGCCCGGAGCCCGGCGCCCGGCGCCGCGGGCCGCCCCACCCTCCGCGGGGCACGTGGGGCGCGGGCTCGAGCTGGGGCCGCGGCTGCCGGGCCCGCCCCCGACGGGGGAGCGCGGCGCGCGCCGCGTCCCAGGTGGCCCCGCTATTGTTTTACCTTCCCCGGTGTTGGTTTTTCGCTGAGTGGAAAAAGAAAAGCGACGGAGGGAGAAGGGAGGGAGCCGGGGCTCCCCGCTTTCCGCTGCCGGGGCGCGCTCGCCGTGCGCCCGGCCGGCCAGGGCAGGGTCTGGGACCCGACCCCCCGCGCGCAGCCGGCGCCCGGCCGCCGCCGCCCCGGTCCCCGGACCCCCACCCCGCGCCCCGCGCCCCTGACCTCACGGCCGCCGCTCCCCGCGCGCGTCCCACCGTCTGTCCGTCCGTCGGCCGCGGCGCACGCCTCCGGGGACGCACCGCCTCCTCCCGCTGCTCCCGCTACGGCACCAGCCGCGCGCTCGGCCCCTCCCGAGTCCCCGCCCCCTCCAGCCCCGGCCGCAGCACCCGGGAGGGCCCCGCGCGGGCCGGGGGCGGGGGCCTGGGCGAGAGGCACCGCCCCCAGACCCGCCCCTCGCCTCCGCCCCCCACTCCCACCCCCGCCCCCAGGGACGCGCGGCCGGGCGCGGGGGGTGCGGGGGGCGCGGGGCGCGCGGGGCGCGCGGGTGCCGCACCTGCGGGTGGCGCGGGCCTCCCAACGACCTGGACGCAGCTGGCGTGCGGGCCGGCAGCCCGGAAAGTTAATCTGGGGTTCGCACGCAGACTCGCCCCCGGGCGGCCGGCTGGATGCACAAGCCCTTCCCAAAGCCCCAGCGAAGGACCCCTGGCCGCGCGGAGGGCGACGCAGGAGCGTCCTCTCGCCGCGAAACCAAAACAAAGCCCTCTGCAGTCGCCGTGAGTCTGTTTATGTGCTGGAACCCCGGAGTGAGCTTCATCACTCCAGGGCCAAATTTCCTACAAGTTGAGACCGAATTGGACTTTGGAAACAATCTGGGTTCTGAGCCCGGTTCCTCCACCACTTAACTCCAGGCGGATCTCGGCCGCAACACCCTCTGTGCCTCAGTTTCCTCATCTGTGACATGGGGAAATAGCCCATACTTAATAGGGTCATGTGAGATGTCCATGATACACTTGTAAAACATTTAGAATGGTGCCTGCCCCGTCTTAAGTACTCAGTTAAATGCAGGCTATAATTATTTTATGAGGAGCACTCTCATCCAGGCAAGTGCTTTCATATTCATTCAATGCTTATCCAGCACAAAGGTGCCAGGTAGCCCCAGTCACAAGGAGACCAAGGTAGAGTAGGGCAGACTCGCCCTCGTGACCTTGCAGTTTAGTGGGAAGACAATAAAACAGGCATGGCAAGCAAAGAACGGAGCACTGAGGAAGCTCTTGGGAGGACCCAGGCCTGGTGTTGGGGAGCAGCGGCATGAGGAAGAGGGGCTACCTCAGCCAGGAAGGAGGCAGAATCAAAGAATGAGGAGGCACCAGAGGAAGAGGGGAGAGAGAGGGAGGAGTCACAGGCCCTGGAGTGAGCTCCCAGAGGGAGAGAGAGTGGCCCATTAGAGGACCAGAAAGCCCTGATAGGCCCAAACTAGGCTGTAAGAAAGTGGCAAGAAATGAGCAGAGAGGAAATCGGGTGCCAGAACCTGGAAGGCTTTGTATGGTGAGTTAAGGAGTTTGGACTTTAGCCCAGACAGGGCCTGGGCGAAGCGCCTGCAGGTTTTGATAAAACTGTTCTGCTCTCACAAGTCCGTTTTGGGAAGACCACTCTGGCCTAGGTGTGGAGGATGGATGGGAGGGGAGTTCTACAGGAGGCTGGGGGTGTTGCTGAAAATCCAGCCAAGAGGAGACGATGACCAGGCCCACAGAAGAGGCTACAGGGAGGGAGAGGAGCGAGCAGGCATCCTTGATGTGGGGAGGGAGGCTCCATGCAATGCGGATGGAGGGTGAGGAATGGGCCAGAAAAACCAGTTCAACCTCGACAGCTGAGATCACAATACAAAGCATAAGGTTGGGTGGACTGAGTTTGAGATGCCCAAGAGGCATGCAAGTGAAGATGTCCAAAAAGCAATGGGGGGTGGGGGCGGGTGGAGTTCAGAACTCAGAAAGGGGCTCTGGGTCTGTAACACATTTTCCACCTGCTGGACAGTATGGCGGTGAAAGGAGTGAGTGAAAGAATAGACTGATAATCCACTTATGCCAAAAAAAAGTTATACATATATAATTTTGTTTAGATATATGTTTACATATATATAAATAAAAATATATGTAAATATAAATATATATAAACATATATATATAAACATATATAATATATATATATATATATATATATATATATATATATATATATATATATATGTCTCACCAGAATGCAGGGCAATGAAGAATATGCTATGGGGGATACAAAAATAACTGAAGGGACTTATTTGCCCCCACGCCTCTCCCTTGGCTGTAAATTCCTCGCCCTTAACTAATCATTTAGTCCAAGTAACTCTTGGTATTGTGATATAGTAATTGCACTGTAAATACTTCAATGAAATCGAATCGGATTAAGTATTTATCACAAATGCCAAGTTATTACATCAAAAATCTCCTCTTGCGTGTTAAAGGTTACCCCTTGCCCCCAAGACAACGCTGACTCTGCCATCTCTCACTTCTTTCTATCTGCTAGGCTCATTTATTTATTGACCATCAACCATGCCAAGGAAAGTCTCTGCTGTCATGGCACTCGCATTCTGGAGGGAGACAGACAATGAAAGGGATAAATCCGTGGCATGTGGTCTGAGGAACTCGGGATAAGGGAATCACGTGTGTATGTGTGTGGGGTGGGGAGGAGGATTCTGTCCCAGGCGTGGTGGTCAGGGAAGGCCTCTCCCAGGCAGTGACATTTGAAAGGAGACCTGATTAGAGGGAGGGAGGGAGACTTAGGGTGGGTCCCTAGAGGAAGGGCATTCCAAGGATAGAAACACCAAGTACAAAAAACCCTTTAATCTGCTCAGCAACTAAAAGGCATGATAGTGTGCCGGAAAGAGCCTGAGAGAGAAGGAGAGGAAGGATTGTTTTCAAAGAGGTCACGGAAGCCAAATGCTGTAGGACCTTACAGGCCATGGGAGCAGTGTGGACGGCTCTGGCTGCAGAGGGAGGATGGGGCGCTGGTGGGTAGGAGTGGGGGAGGGGCACTAAGAAGGAGGCTCCTGTTGTCTCAGGTCAAAGGTGACCACCCCTAGGATTAAGGCAGTAGAGATGCAGGTTATGAGAACGGTGTGGCATCTGGAAGCATTTTGAAAGTACACTCAATGGAATTTTCTGGAGAACTGGATAAGGAGGGGGAAAGAAAGGAGACACGTGACACCTCAGCCTGCTTTGGAGCTCTCTGGCCCCATGAAGCTGCCCAGCCTCTTCTCCAAGACCAAACTTCCTAAGCGCTAACTGTACCCCACCCCCCCATTCCCCTGCCCACCAACTGTCCTCCATCCTCGAACCCTGTGCTCAATTATATCTTCTCAGTTCTTTCTTCTCAACGCACCCAACCTCCTATCACCTTGACTCCTTGCATCCTTCCGGGTGGTCGGTCAACCCTTGACCTCCATCACCACCCCAGATATGTCATGACTGGTCCCCAGCATAGCATCTTTCTAATGTCCGCATTGATGGAACATCTAAGATATTCGAAGAACCCGTGCTAGCACCGTAGGGCAGGGACAGTAAAGCTCAATTAAGATAATGCCTCTGCCCTCCACACCCAGAAGCAATTAAACAAAGTCAAGTGCTGAGCAGTGGCATGACAGTGGCCCTTTCGGGAGGTCATCTGCAGGCAGAGAAAGAGCCGTAGGAGAAGGAGACATGTCAACAGAGAGAGTCCCCAATCAGCCAATGTCTGGTGAATTTCACAAATGCGTCATCCCATCTGCTCTGTTCAAGTGGACTTTTGATTTTGATTGACATGTCTGGTGCCCGGGTTGAACGCCAACAGCTCGCTTCACAATATCTTACGTTGGCATGCTGAAGCATCTCCTGGACCGGCCTGAAATCAGGCGGCTCTCTGGGATGTTTTGGAAGACTCCTGAATCTTCTCCCCCAGGGAGTTAAATTCAGAAGCCTACAGAAGCCGGGCTGACCCATCCCTTCAGCAATCTATGGCCGTTGGGAATGAAGGTCCAGTGTTGCCTGATCTAACTTTTCAAGAAAAGCAGGAAATTCAGATCTTCATTGAATTCGTCCTAATTTTTTTTTTTTTCCCCTCATTGGAAACTAGTGTTTAAAAACACATGAAACCCTATGGGGGACAACAACACAAAATTTATTTATGGCCTACGGCCAGGCCGCCCTGAACACACCCGATCTCATCTGATCTCAGAAGCTAAGCAGGGTCGGGCCTGGTTAGTACTTGGATGGGAGACCACCTAGGAAGACCAGGTGCTGTAGGCGTTAAAAATAAAAAATTATTTGTGGATGAGATATGTCCAGTGGTTCTATCAGTCCGAGATCTCCAGACCTGCTGTAGCTGTCTATATTCAAAGGCTAATTTAAAACCACAAGTGACATAAAGTTACCAAAAAAAAAAAAAGGTGGGGGAGGGGGGGTCTTAGCCAAGTTCTCCGGAAGAAAGCTAGGGCGAGGCATTTTGGGTAGAGCCAGCCTGACGCTTGGTGCTCGGGAGCATGGATGCTAATTGCTCTTACTGCACTCAGAAATGCCCAGTGGAAAGAGCAAAGCTCCCCACCCAACAAAACAGCCACTACACAATTCTCCTGACAGCAAGCTTCCTTCCCGATGATTACGGCTCCTACACGGGCGAGGATCCCCAGAGCCGAAGCCTGCGAATAGCTTACACAGGATACCATCTGTCTTTAAAAAAAAAAAAAAAAAATCAAGTCGACTATTACATCTTGAGATCAGGGTGGAGATGGGGTAGGTGCCTAAGGCTTTCCCCACAAGTGGGTGCTCAGCACCTGAGGGGCACCCTCTAGCGTTAGATTGGCCCCCCACCCCGCATAGTGGACCTAGGAAGACTCATTTAATGCAGAGAGAGAGAGAGAAGATTCTATTTAGCTACCACTCTCCTTCCCACACAACGCCCAGAGCTGTGCTGGCTTATTCTCTGGCTGAGGGAAAACAGAGAAGGATGCCTGGGTTTGAGTCTGTCCCAGGGACACATAACTCTGGTCAAATGAGGGACACCCTTGGACCCTCATTTGTAAACGGGGGTAGGTAACAGTAGCCCCTGCCTCACGGTGAGGTGGTGAGGGTTAAATGAGCTGATCTAAAGAAAGAACTTAGTGAGATGCCTGGAACGTAACACTCAGTGCTCACTAGCTATTTGCTTCACTCACATGAACCTCATGCCGTCCTAGGAGCAGGAAATCGGAGCCAGAAACGGGCCTTCAGGCCAGACTCTGCTGCTTCTGCTGTGTTTTGACCTCTCCGGACCCAATTTTCTTCCTCTGTAAAATGACTGCGGTTTGACTAGCCAGCAGGTCCCAACCTGGCCGTACGTGAATGACTCCAGAAACCTTAAACATGCAGATGCCCAGGCCCTGTCTGGAAGTTCCCGTTTCCAAACATCGGTGTGGCACGGGACAAAGCGGGGGGCTCTTCCGGCTCAAAATCTTACGGTGGGTTTTCACAGATGCACGATCCCATCTGCTCTGTTCAAGTCGACTTTTGATTTGGATTGATAGGTCCCTCGACTATGCAGTTCGTCGCCTGGATCAAAGGATTTAGAAGAACTCCTCTTTTGCACCAATGTTCCATTCTGAAGCTCGTCCCGACCTTGGTCAAGAGGCCCCGCCATCCTGCCCGCTCCAGCCCTGAGCCTTCCATTGCTCTCCATTCCTCTTTTCCAAAATCTCAGCAAATTCTCTCTTTTTTTTTTTTTTTTTTTTGACCCAACAGCAGACTTAGAACCTCTTCTGACACCCAGCTCTGGCTCACCACCTGTGCCCTTCCATCCATGTGCCCCCCACCCCATGTTTGTTAAAGAATGGGCATACCCCAGAGCCTGTGGGGAGGCAGAGATTTTGCACTCAGGCTGAACACCATGACGCCTGCCATGTTGGACTGGCTTCTGTGAGTTAGCTTGGCCAACCCCAAACACTCTCTCTCTCTCTCTTTCTCTCTCTCTCTCTCTCTCTCAATGTCCCAGGGCAGCTTTCAACCTGTTGTCCAGGTGGAGGACTCTTAAGAATCCGGCTTGGCCTCTCTGGTGAAAAAGAAAAACAGGCTAGCTTGATCCTAGAGCTCCTGTCCTCACACGGGAAAAGGCGTGTTGCCATAGATCTGAGATTCTGAGAATTCCAACGACCGTGAGCTTATAGCAACACAGAGCCTTCTGGAGCAGAGAGTGCTCTGTCTGAGACATCTGCTACCCCGCCGATCGCCCGGGCTGTCTGGCCGGAGCCGGCTGGCATGTGGCCTCTTTCTGTGAGAGAGTGCAAAGACGTTGGCAACCCTCACCCCGACGTATGTGAGCCCGGCTGACGGTTTCCACAAGTTCACTCAGAAGTTAATTATTTGGAACTCAGAACATATTTTTCCCATAACAGTAATATAATAAATGGTGATCACATTTCCGGGCTGACACACAAGTCTGCTTAACCCTTTGTGTGCTTAAAATGCTACCTAGTGAAGAGGGAAAAAGCAGTAAACCAACAATACAGTTGAAACGCTAGTGATTAAATTATCCTGAAAAATGACATGGGGACAAGAATTGTTTTTCTTTAAAAAAAAAAAAACTTAGCATATTCAGTTAGCATAAAGCATTTTTCTACATCATGAGGTGCTGAAGGAAGCCAGCAAGCTTTCTCTCCTCATGGGGTTCACATTCTGTCTCTCTTTTTCTGTCTATTGTCTGCCTTCCCCATGAGAATGCAAGCGGCCTGTGGGCCGGTAGCTGGTCTGCCTTGTTCTCTCGTGTATACACTGTGCCCACAGGATGCCTAGCATGTGGGATGTGCTTGATAAATATGTATTACATAAATAAATTGGGGAGACAGGCAAGAAACAAGTAAGCAAGTAATCACGCCACCCAATGTCAGATGGCGATAAGTCTTATGAAGGAGGAAAGCGAAGCAGAGCACACAGGGATGCCGTTTGTGACGGGGCAGTCGTGAAAGGCCACTCTGAAGAAACGATACTTGCATGAAGATCCGAATGAGGAATAGAGTCACAGAAGAAATGGAGTGGGGGGCGGGGAGAAGGGCTGCTGCTTTCGGTCATCTCGGACCAGGAAATGTGGACCCATGCCCCCACCGTCAGCTGAAATACCAAGAAGGGCATTCCAGGCTCTGAGGAAAACACGTGCAAAGGCCCTGAGGCAGCAGCGGGCTCGGCATGTTCGAGAGACAGAAAGCCAGTGTGGCCAGAGCAGGAAGCCGGAGAGAGATTGGTAGAGGGTGGCTTCAGAAAGCAAGGCGAAGGCCCGATCTTCTGGATCTTATGAGAATTTGGATTTTATTCCAAAATAAACGGGAGTCAAAGGAAGCCACTGGGTGGCTTAGAGCATCAAAGTGGCAGGACTTAAACTATATTTTGAAAAGGCCAATCTGACTATTGTATAGGAAATAGGCTCCAGAGAAACGAAAATAGAAGCATGGAGATGATTATAGATCATTGCGTGGCCTAGGTGTGAGAGGTGAGGGAGACTTAGGCTGGGGTGGTAGCAACGGAGGTGGTGAAAAGTGAACTCAGGGTATCCTTTGGAGAGCGAGATGGCGGTACTTCCTGTTGGATCAGACACGGGGTGTCCGGCACAGGTCAGAATATCTCCCTACCCTTCTCCCCGCCCTGTGCGCCCCCTTCTCCCCCACCCAACATGGTCTCTACGTCCCTCCCAGCAGACAATTCCTTACCTGGCACTTTCGGCCCAGCCCTTTCTTCTTGAGTTTTACACCTATAAGGCCAACCGCCTCTTGCAATGTCACAGACCAACACTCAGCTCCACGTTTTTCCTTCTAAACCGTTTTTTCCTCCTCAATTTCCTAGCTCAGCTTGTGGCATCGCTTTGCATTCAGTCCCAGAAGCCAGAGCCCTTGGATCCATCCTGGGCGTCTCACTTCGGGAACGGGGACTGCCGATTCTACCTCCCTAGCGTCTTCCGACGCTGTCTGTCTGTCCGTCCCTTTCTGTTTCCACGGCTCTGCCCTGGCTCAGCCTTCGTGACCTCTTTCCTGGCTATTGATGTGATTTCCCGCCCGCCCACCCGAGTGGCGGGCTCCCTCCCTTTCCGTCTGCCCTTCTGAAGTTACTCTAAAGAGCAAACGTGACCCCTCTGGGGCTGCCAGTGGCTCGCAGAAGATTCAAGCTCCTTCCAGGGGGTTAAAAGCACCCCCCCACACACACCCACAGAAGACTCAAACTCCTTCCAGGGGGGTTAAAAGCATCCCCGCCCCCCACCCCCACCCCGTTACTCTCGAAGTTTCTCCAACGTTCTATGTATGCTCTTGATTCTCCCCGCTTTGATCCGGTCTCATCCGGTTGCCCATGGTTTCCTGAACATGCCCTTATACACGCTGTTCTTCTGCTGGGTCTGCCTTTTCTCCTCCTACCACCCGTGGACTTGGCGAACTCCCTCCTGCCCTCCTCACGGAAGCATCAGCTTTTCCGTGAGGCGCCCCTCTTCTCTTGCCCCCCCCCCCCCGCCTCCTCTGGCCATCAAGCTAATCGTCTGTGAAAGCTCTGTGCTTGGACCGCTGGGGTGGTGCCTCCTCACTGATTCGGGTAATTTGTTTACGTGTATGTTTTACCTGGTGAGCTCCCCGAGGTCAGACCGCCTGAGACGCCTGCCTTCTGCTGCTCCCCGCACGGTACCTGGGGCCGAGCAGGCCCGCCGCTAAGCTTGACGGAGCGAATGAAGGTGCGGTTAAGTGAACAAACACCTGGACGGCACCTGCAAGCCCACCGACTGCACCCCAGCCCCTGGGCTCTGGAAGCCGCCACAGCCGGGGGTGTGGACGGTCCACGAACCCCCCTCTGGGTGACTGAGTCCTCGGCACAGCAGACGCCGAACCGCCCTGGACAGATGGTTTATACAAACAAGCAGGAAGTCTATTTTTTTGTTGTTTCTACTTGTACCCAAGAGCCGTCATTACTGACCACTCTCTTTCATTCCATCTACAAAGGCCCGTGGCAAGGGACATCTTCTCTCTACCCCCATTGCCCATCTCCCTGGGACCCCCAAATCCCACCTCTACCCAGACCTCCTGGCCCTTGGAACCTAATTGGGGGCAGCATCTCTGCTGAGGCTTTAAGTAAATCTGGCAGTTTTTAGGAGCTCACACGTCCGCCTTAATTTTATAACACAAATTATTACACAAAGACACTAATTAGCTTCTTTCTTAATCACTTGTCATTTCTATAAGCCCTCCGCCTTCATCTTTCCCTTCTCTTTCTCACTTATAATTTTCCATTTATGGAAGAGGGGAGTGGGGGAGAGCAGAGAGGGGAAAAACAGAAGTAGGAAGAGAGAGATTGAGCAGGAAAAGAAGAAAAATTGGGAAGAGGAAGGAATGAAAGAAGGAGCAAAGAGAAAGAAAAGAAAGGAGAGAGACACAGAAAGAAAAGGGGAGAACAGAGGGCAAAGAGAGAAAATGAGAGAGAAAGCAAGAGAGACAAGAAAGAGAAAGAAAGAAAGAAAGAAAAAAAGAAAGAAAGAAGGAAGGAAAGAAGGAAGGAAAGAAGGAAGGAAAGAAGGAAGGAAGGAAAGAAAGAAAGAAAGAAAGAAAGAAAGAAAGAAAGAAAGAAAGAAAGAAAGAAAGAAAGAAAGAAAGAAAGAAAGAAAGAAAGAAAGGAAAGAGAAGGGAGGGAAGGAAGGGAGGAGGGAAGGAAGGGAGGAAGGGAGGAAGGGAGAAAGAAATCCTTCAATTACGTAACCACACGTGTGGCTATGAACTATATCTGAAGTATCTCTACTTTAAACAGCAGGGACCTCGTGGCAGATATTAAATATTTAATGCACTGGAGAAACCAATCCTAGAACAAAGCCCCTTTTCTTCGTGGGCTATCATATGATAACACAAACACAGTAGTTGCTATTTTCCTCCAGACCCTGTTAACCACAGCCATCCATCTTGGTCCTAGACTGTCAGAGGGAAAAAAAAAAAAACCTTAAAAAAAATCTGTGCATGTGTGTATCAGTCACAAGACCAAAGTAGCCTACACGGCCCCACAGCTGACCTGTGGGATCCGGTGGGGCCTGTCCCAGCCCAGTCCTGGCTGCCAGATGTCAGACAGTCAGCGGGTCCCTTTCATCCTCACCCACCGCAGAGCCACGTCACCCCGTGAAGTGGTGGGGACTCACTCACAACCATTTCCGAACCCCACCGGAGATCTGAGTGAGGCCGGCTTCTGGGGAGGGCGGTGAGCACAGCTGCTTGGGAATGGATTTGGGGGGTTAGATTTCCTCCCAAACTTCTCCAACTTCTGCTGCTCGTTCTCAGCCTGGGAAAGCGGTCGCCACCATGGGGGGCGGGGGCGGGGAAGAGGACAGACCTAACACCAGGGTTTGGAAGGAGCACCACGAACGGCAAGGCGTGGGGGCGGGAACACACACAACCTCCCCGCACAGGGCTGTGAATCTAAAAATAAAAGCCGAAGTGAGAGGCAACAAGCATTTGTCTGAGATCCAAAAGAATAGCGATTCTGGAAGCGATGATCCAGGCAGAAACCTAGATAGCATCCCGTTAGGAGCCAAAGGCGAGGAGTGTTTATGAGGATGGGAACGGGGGCGATTCTGTCAACAGGAGGAAGGCATTTCTCTGGGTGCGGTGATTCCAAAGAATGGTTTTAACTTCCAGTCCAGTAGCCATCATACCATAGCTGCTGTCCTGTCACCCTGGCAAAGAGCTGTTTGGACCACAGTGCTGCTTCAGGCCCAGCCCAAAGGCTATTTTGCCCTGTTTTAACAGTCCAAAGGTTTGGGGAGTGAGACCTCTGACTCCTTTTAAAGTAGTTTTGTGTGTATGTGTGTGTGTGTTTTTCCGGTGATTTCCCTGTGGTCCTGTATTCCTCCTGCCATAGTCCCAGGAGGTAGCTGGCGGGTCCCAAACCCCACTGCTGCCACCACCTCCTCTGCCTCTCTCTTGCCCAACACTTTCTTCTCTTCCTTCTCCTCCTCCTCCTTTTCTTGCATAAGCGTGGATTTGGATCAGCAGTGGAACTCCAGCAAGGCAGTCAAAGGTCACGCCACACAACGATGTTGGCCACGGGGCCACCCAGCTGCCAGCCCCACCGCTGGGGACTCAGGAGGCCACAGGGAAGGCAAATGGGGTTCAGCTTGTGAGTCAACAGCTTGAACCCCATACTTCCTCCTCCTCTGGCGACGTGACCTTCGATCATTTAACCAACCACCTCAGTTTCTTCCCCTGCAAAATGAAGATGATAGCACCTGCTATCATTACTGAGGGGATATTGTAGTGCTTTTTTTTTTTTTTTTTTAAGGGGGGTTAGCATGAGGAATACCGCGTCAATACACTGGGTGAAATGCTTAGCACATAGTAGATGCTGAATGAAGTCAGTCTTAACAACGCGGACTGGATGCCAGGCTCCACTCCGGGTGCTGGGTGAACAGAACAGATACACAGGAAATCCTGCTCTGAGGAGTTAACCAGACAATAAAGAAGTAAATAAGTAAGATCTACAGTACTCCGTCCCGTGATGAAAGGTGCTCCGAGGACTAAAACTAAAACCAGACAGGGAATGGAGCAGCGCTGGGTGCCGGGGGGACTGCGATTTTAAACAGAACCGTCGGAACCTCCCTGCAGAAGCGGCACTTGAGGACAGACGGGGCGGAGGTGGAGGAACCCAGCCTGCAACGTTCGAGGGAGGGAGGAACGCTCCGGGCGGAGGGAACGTCAAGGGCAAAGGCCCGCAGCCAGGAATGCGCCAGGTGCAGCTGGGAAACAGCCGGCAGGCCAGGCCGGGCCGGGGTGGCTGGCGCTCAGCCAGGGAGGGAGAAGGGCCGGAAACGAGGTCAGAGAGGCAATGGGCGTGGGGTGCGGGGACGGAGGGCGGGGCTGGCGCCAGGATCTCGATTATGGATCCTGTACGCACTTGCTGGCCATTGTGAGAGTTTTAAGGAGAGGCGTGATGCAGACGGATGAATGTTTCGACGTGGTCGCTTAGGCTGATGTGCTGAGGACAAACTGGGGATCCGGGGAAGAAGCAGGGGAGCCAGGTAGAGGCCCGCGCAATAATCCAGGCGCGAGACGGCGGATGCTTCCGGAGGGAGGTAGAAGAGGAGGTGGTGAGAAGTGGATGGGCATGTTTTTTTAAGAAAGAGCTGACAGAATTTGATGGTGGATTCGATGAGGTGGATGAAAGCTACAGAAGAATTCTAGAATGGCGCTAAGGTGTTGGGCCTGAGCGACGGAAAGGATGGGGCGGCCACTGACCGAGATGGGAAAGACTGCAGGTGGAGCGGTGTGGGGTGGGGGCAGCAGACACGATGAATCCTGTGTTGGATCCTGACTAGCCCCCAAGAGTCATGCACGGGGGCTTATATATTGGGGCTTGCTTTCTTAGAATGCTGCCTCAGCCTTGTAAGAAACCCCATTATTTTGCTGGAGAATATATGGAAGACAGGAAAAGTGTCCTGGTCAACAGCTCCAGCTAACGGCCAGACCTGTAAGTGAGGGCACCTTAAACCATCCAGTCCCCATAAAACCTCCAGAGGCCTTCGGTTGCATGAGTGACCTCAAGTGAGACCAAGCAGGTGAGTCACCTGGCCGAGCCCAGAGCAAATTGTCACGAAGCTTTAGGATGTATTATGCAGCAATAGATAACTAGTACAATCATGTTCAATGGAAGATGCCTTATGGACGGGAATGGTCTAGTGAAGAGAGCAAAGTCGAGTGATGCAGGAGATGAGAGGAGATTTGCTGGATGATGTTTCTGAACAGACAAGTGGCAATGGGGCCCAGGGTACCCGTGCAGGCCTTGGCCTGAGCTGGGGGCAAGGATGGATCATACACACTGTGGGAAGAAAGGCAGAATAGGTGGGCCCTGATGTAAGTTGGTGGGTAAGATGTAGGTAGCAGAATATGGAATTTCTTTGCTTGTGTTTTCCCAGCGACGTCATTGGCTGAACCCAAGGATGGGGGAGGTGGTGTTAGAAGGTGAAGATAAAAAACAATGGCAGCCATTGTTTTCTCCCTGTAGGAGCTGAGGGTTCTCATCCTACCCATCACTATCCTACAGCTCAGGACGCCTGTTCTGGAGGGCCCAGGCTTTGTGCAGCTCTAATACAGAGTGACTTTGGCTGGCACTACTGCCATTTCCTCCTTGACAGAGGCCAGTTGTGTTCAGATATGTGGTAGCCATGTGCTTAGGAGAGTCTGAGAGTCTTGGCCAAGGCTGTGAATCCTGATTAGTCTGAGCCAATCAAGATGATTCTGTACCCTTGGCCAGCAACTGTGGTAGGCATGGACGTGTGTCACAATTCTGATCAATAATATGTGACAGCAGATTTGCTGACTATCTCTTATAAAAGATATTTATTTTTATGATCAGTAAAGAATCATCTGAAGGGTGACCCCTTTTCTCTGCTCCCCAGGGTCGTGTCTGTGTGTAGAACGTGGGTCTGTAGCAGCCGCATTGGGACCAGGTCGGAGGGTGGCCTGAGTGCTGAAGAAGCCCAGTTAATGACATCACAGAACCAGTGACCTCGGCCCCGGGGTCCCCCTACCTCCGAACGCCTTCGTACGCGAGATATTGTCGTATGTTTTCCTGATTGACTATGCATTTTGTGTTTGTCCATCTGAGATTTGCAAACTGGAGGAATTCTGATCCACAGAAGATAAGCGACAGAGATGCAGCATTCAGCGTGGCCTGATTGAGGCCTCATCCAATTTCAAGAGAATGAGAGCAATGCGCCAGGAATGGCATTAGACACAGATGAATCAAACTCCTTACCACGCACGCCTTTCCAACAAATCTGTGTGTGTGTGTGTGTGTGTGTGTGTGTGTGTGTGTGTGTGTGTGTCTGTATCGTGGGCTGGGGATGCTACACTGTAGAAAGGACTATTCTGGAAAGCAGGATCTATTACGTGCCCTGAAAGCAACACGGGAGGTCAGAAAAGTCGGTGACACGTCCATTTGCGGAAGTCAGGTCTCCATGAAAGAAGTGGACTGCAAGGGTGGTCTTGAAAAGCGGAGAGAGTTTTTGGAGATGGGGATGGCGTGCAGGACTGCTCACATCCAGAGGACAGGGGACCGAACCAGCAAAGGCGGAGGCCGGAAAAAGCATGCTGGTCTGGAAAGCCCCGTGTGGCGTTCTGCCGCCTGACGAGGTGCGTGCAGAGGAGAAATGAAACTAACGTCGGAAAGTGACATTGGGACAGGATTTGAGGAGCCTTAAATACCAAACCAAGAAATGAGGCTCTGCCGAGACTTGGAATGGTGGCCTCTGGAGGTTTTCTCTACAAGTGACCCCCTCAGACCTGACCGTGGGAAGATCCATTTTCAGCAGAGGGATGGGAGATGCTTCTTCTTTGCCCAGTAATAACTAATCGCTGTAGTTGTTTGCCAGGCCCTCCGTGTGCACAGACATTAATGCAGAACAAGGACTAACAAGACCCGAGCAGTGGGAGAGAGGAGACAGGACACATCACGTGCCTCGGTCTCTTACGAACCTCTCCACCTCTTCTTGCTGGAACCTACTTCTTTCTTCTAGACTTCCTGTCACAGAAGGGAGCCCCCACTTCCATTTAAAATCTGCCCCCCCCAGAACCGACATTTGCACTGGCATTGTGGTTCTCTGTACTCGAATCTCTGTATACGTTTGTATACGTTGGAGCTTCTATTCGTCGTGGGATCCTTTGCAGAGCGCCATGAAAAACTGATCAATTTAAGTTCGAAATACAGCCTTCGATTTAGCCCAGAATTACTTATTTAGTTACGAAGAAATGTTGCTTAGGAATGTTCAATTTAATTAAATTTATAGACACCGCCATACAATAGAAAACCACAACCATAAGCCCAAACACCTGTCCATAGAAAAAAAAAAAAAAAAACAAAAACAAAAAAAGCAAGCTGTCAAGCTAAGCACTATGTCTGGGTCCATTAATATTCATTTGCTATTTGCTAATTCTTCCTGTCATCTGCTAGCACTGGCCAGTGGACAAGCCATAACAGGTGCCAAAGCTTTAATAAACATGTAGAGAGGACACGACTAAAAGCTGGAGAAATTCAATCCATTAACTTAATTTTTCTGGGAATCAGTATACTCCTTCATTCATTCAACCAATAAAGATGGACTGAGCCGGCACTGTGTGCCAGGCACTGTGCCAAGCGGGGGAGACACAGAGAAGTGAGGTGCCGTCCTTCCTTCCAGAAGGTGGCGAGTAGGGGAGACAATCGAGGGGACCGAGGGCCTAGAGCCTGGGGCCAGCGAGGGCTTCCCACGAAGGACGAACTCCAAGAGCAAAAGTCATGGAAATAACCTCCAGTTATCCAGGCCCCTGCTTGTCAGAGTGTGGGGGCGTCACCCAGGAGCTCAGCGGTCACAGAATGGGGGGAGGGGCCGGACCACCAGTCACCAACGTTCACATTTGGTGACGTGATGGTCATTCCGAATATCATCGGCCATGCCCATAATTTTACAGACAGAAGGACCTTTTAGTACCAAAAGGAAAGAAAAAGAAAGAAATAAGAAGTACATAAATTCAGGAAAAAAGAAAAAATAAAAAAGAACTGTCCTTTAACTGGTGTACGTTTAGGTTTGTGAAGCACTCAGCACTTTTGTTTGTGCGCAGATTCGGGAACACACGAGCCCTAGAGCTGCGGTGGGGAGAGGCAGTGGGCAGGGGACACAGCAGAGGAAAGGCATAGGGACAGGGCTCTGAGGCATCTGGGCTGCTGCCCCCTGGGGAGCGGGGGTGAGGGGTAGGGGAGGGGAACGCGTGGAGCCAGGCAGGCTTCAGGGCTGTGTCCCCACCCTCCAAAAGGCCCAGGTTTCCCTTGGAGGGCAGCGGGCAGGGCTTCCTCTATAAAAAATATTTCCAGGTACATTTTATGTCTGGATCGGTATAAAAAAGAATAGAAGCTTTGACCCTAAACGTTCTTTTTTTTTTTTTAATTGTTAAAAAAAAAATTAAAACATTTTTGTGGGTCCCTAAAAGTATCGTGAGCCTGTGGGGGCACTTCATCCACTGCACGCGCCTAAGGGGTAAGTCAGGGCCGACATTCCTGCAGTGTGGGCAGCATCCAGTGAGGTGGGCCTCACGGGGCTGCCTTGTCATCCTAATCCCCTCACCGATTCTGCCCGTGGAGAGGTCTGGTCCGGCTCATGGGGCAAGGAGTGCACCACAGGAAAGCCGAGGACCGAAGCCACAAGCCAGATGCCACACGGGCGTGTGGCTCTCGCAAATGAGCACAGCCAGGCCTGCACACTCCAGAGGGCAAAGGGCCGCTCACCGATGGCCCACGGGATGGGCTGGCCTCCTCGGACCTCAGGGACAAGCAGCAGCAGGGACCTGCCCTTTCTAAACACTCTGCCCGATGATGGCCTAGCGTCCAGGGCTTGGGTTGACCGACGACGCTCCAAGTGGCCGGGGCGGGACCAAGTCTTTCACAGTTTATAAATAACTCTTCCTTCACCAACACGCTGTCCACACACCACCTCGATTGTCGATCTGATAAATGAAAGCTAGATTTGAGTCCCTCTGTTCGTTTTTGTCAGGCTCACGTGTGTGTTTCTGGGAGGTGGGAATCGGGGGCTGTGACTGGCGCTTTGCTTCCTTGCTGCTTTTCAAAGGAAGCCTGATCTGGGAGCCCGCCAGGCTGGAGGACAGGGGACAAGGTCACCGAAGTGCCCAGGGCGCTTGCAATCACTGGTGGGAAGACAGAGGGGAGAAAAGGAGAAAGTTGGGGGGGGAGGAGGGAAGAGGCACAGAAGGAACGCAGAGCAGGAGCCCGGCCCACGGTTTTGAGAGGACGATGCATCTTTACACACAGGTAGACGCTGCCTGGTTACCCCGATCTTTCTACTTTAGCCACGTGAAAGAAGTCCAAAGACGAATGCATAATAAAAACTGAGAGAATCCAAGTGGACAAAATGTTAAATTCTAACCGCAACAGTGTCTGAATGAGTACATAGGATTTTCGTGTTCTCTGCTGATGTCTTTCCCTCTCATATTTCATAGTGAAAAAATTCAAAGCTACAGAAAACTTGAGAGAATAGTGCAACGAATCCTCGCATGCCCCTTTCCTGAGTCACTCGTTAGCATTTTGCCACATTAGCTTTTTCTCCCCGTACGTGTGTGTGTGTGCGTGGTGTGTGTGCCCACCTGGGTGTATCTATCTGTATGTGTGTATTTTACTAGTAAACCATTTCAGACATAGTGACACGTCACTATCTAACTACGGAGAATAAAGACGCCCTCCTAAAATATCATTATCACACTGAATAAATGTAACATCAGTGCAATGGTGTTATCCATTGTGTGGTCCAAATATCTTTTTTTAAACGTATTTGACAGCATTTTTGTGATCCGGGATCTGATTGTTTACTCATCGCCATGTGCTCGTCAGATAGTCTCAGAATTCATTCATCTAGAAGCGTTTCCTGCCTTTGGGCTGAATGGCACTGATATTAGGGAACTCGCCTTGTCCCGTTGAATGTCCTACGACCTGGGTTTTGCTCATTGTCTCCTCGGGATCGTAGTGAGACTGCGTGTTTGGAGCAACACAACTACAAAGGTGGCGTTTTGTGCTCCCCACTGCACATCGCAAGAGGCGTCAGGAGCCTCATTGTTTGTGAAGCCAAGTTATTTGGCTAGGACGGTATCCATCAGATCTCTTCACAGCAAAAACACATTTCGAACTTTGTAATTGATAATTACCCTGTGAGTGCTACAAAACACCCTTTCTGTAAGGGGAAAACGTTATCTACTTTTCTTGGAAAAACCACCTCTCTCCCATTTTCTGATCTAAAACCCCACTGCTGTTATGGCGAGTCCTTACGCTCACCCCAGCAGCCGAGGGCCTCACGTGCAGCAAGAAACCTCGCGTGCAATAGCTAACGATCGTAACATTTCCTAATGTTCTTGTAGCATCTTACAGTTTGCAGAACATTTCACACATATTACGGTTTTATATTTTCCCCCAGATTTCCGTTTTCTGCTACAGGAAGTGAGACTGCTCAGTATCATTCGCTCATTCATTCAGCCATCCACTCACTCGCCTGGACCACACACACCAGGCGCCGAGCTAGAGGCAGGGAGGGGGCTCTCAGGCCTGAGTGAGGGGATCAGCTCTAGATGAGGGGACAGACACAAAGTACGATACTGTGTGACAAGCACTGCCTCGGAGGCCTCGCTCTAGTATGGAGACCTCGGGATGAAAGGAACTCAACCTGGAGAGAACCGTGGGCCCCACGCATCGTCGTGGGAGACAATGGATTCCCTCCTTTTAAAGCATCGTCAGCTGGGCTCTCCCAGCTGCAGCCCAAAGCATGCCGACCCACCCCGCCGTGTCCTCACCTGCGATGAGGAATTAAGTCTCCAGAAGCGAAATAATTTTGCCGATGACGCTTGGCTAGTATTCTCGACCCAAGGGCCTGATCCCGGCCCCGCACTGGCCTCTGTAGCCTCCGCTGGTCTCAGGGGGGCAGACGAGGAGAGCCGCTCCGGCCTGGGCCTGGGTGCCCCCCACCCCGGCTTCGCCCTTCCCCCCAGCACAGATGGCTGGACAGAAACGAGACGCACAGCGCCCCTGACACAGGTGGCGGGAGGCAGCTGAATGATCCGTCTTTCAGAATACAGAGCAACTTCGCAATTTCCCTACGCCCAGCGCTGGGCCCAGGGACAGGCAGGGGGTGTCCACAGCGAATCAACTCTCACAGGTGGACCTATTTCTGAAGGCCACCGATGCCCGTAGGATAATTCCCCGTAAATATGGATCCAACACCCAAGTCTCAGTGAGACTGAGGGCGTGGAAGGCTGGATGGCTCAGAGAGCAGGAGTTAATGGATGGGAGGGATCTCTGAGAGGCTCAGCGTAGCGAAGAGCCAGGCTCCCCGGCCTGCTGAGAATGTGAAGTGTGGAGGCAAATTAGGCATGAGCTATTTGCAGACAAGGAAAAAAAGGTGAGCTAAGTGCTCGGTTCCACGCGTGAGCTCGATGCCGAAGCTGTCACCTTCGATGGAGGCTATAAAATGACACAGAGGGTCATACTTGCAGAGGGCAGGGCCCGGAGTCAGAAACAGTTAAGCAGACCTTCCTTCCAAAAGGCATCATGTCTATAAACACTAAGGTCAGGAATTTTGAACCCTTAGCTGCTAATTGCCCCATTACACCTCAAGGAATTTTGCTGGAGCATGCTGATGCAATGTGTGTGTGCGCGTGTGTGTGTGTGTGTGTGTGTGTGTGTGTGTGTGTGTGTGTATGTGTGCAGGGGAGGTAGTTGGGGGAGTGGAATGTGGCATTTTTGCCAGCATCTGCTATTTTCTTTTTTTTTTCAGTCTTTTTTTTTTTTTGCTCTGCCGTTCCCCACCCCTACCATAAGCTGAGGCAGTGTAAGTTACAATTTATTAGCTGGTTGCTATGGGTTACACCAGTGCTCCACAGATATTCCCCTCAGAAATAGTAACATTTAATGTAATGTAAAACAGAACTACTGTATCACCACTGGGTTGGCTTCTGCTGGCTTGCAATATTATATCCTTCCCCTGCTGAGACTGAAGCCTGGGGAAATTAGCTGGTGCCGTTATTTTATGATGATGATGGGTGTCTGCCATACCCCTGGTTTCACACAAAAAAAGGAAGCTTGCAAACCAAGGGGGTCTGCAGGATCCGGGGTGCCAACGTGCAGTGCCCCGCGGTGCCCAGAGACCAAATGTGGATTTCGTCTTCCTGTTCCCTGTTTAAAGCAGTCTTCTCGAAGCCGTGTCCCGATGAGCCCGAGGCCAGTTATCATTTCCGGGAGGCTAGTTGTAACTACAGACGGGTTTTATTTATTTTGCTGTCTGTATAATATTAGTAGCAGGCTGCTTAACAAAAAATCTGTGGGCTGGTAAATGTTGAGGATCGTATTTAGCTGTAAGGACGACTTAAAAGGAAATGGTGGGATGACAATCCCGAGTACAGTCATTCAGCTTGAAATAAGCGTCGTATGCGAGAGATTGGTATTTTCAGGTCACCTATACTCTCTCTTTTCTGCCTGCTGTCTCTGTTAACCACGCCCCTCACCACGGCCCGCCTGGAGCACCCCTTCTCCCAACTGTCTGCTCTCCCTCTTTCCCTCTGCTCACATGAAGGACGCCGGCTCAGTCGACAAGTGGGTACGTCCCAAACAGGGTCCACTTCTGTGGGGAGGGTGGGGAGTGTGCCAGGGCAGCAGGAAAACCCTGGGCTCCAGAGCCAGATGGTCCGTGTTCAAAGCCTGGCTCTGCCGCTTTCGGGCTGTGTGACCTTGGACACGTCACGACTATTTGGAGCTTGGTTTCCATACTGTAAAATGGGGTAACAGGGTTTACCTGGCACACATGCGTGTTACAGCACCTAGCACAGTGCCTGGCCGACGGCAGGTGCTTAAAAAGTGGTCCAGCTCGTGTTCTGACTTCTCGGGAACATGTGATGCTGTCCCCTCAGCCTGAGAGCCTCTTGGCCAGCTCAGCTCGTCCATCTGGGAAGCTCGTGCTTTTTTTTTTTTTTTTTCTCAAGACTCGGGTCAGATAGACCTCCTCTGTGAAACCTGCTCGGTTACCTGTTGCCCGCCACCTTCCGGCACTTGTTGCTCCTGCTGTCAGCTCTGCCCTGGCACCTCGTGTTGATGGAGCCGGATTGTCCGTCTCTGTGTACAGTCGTCCTTCCACGGGCCCCGGGCCCCGGGTTCCAGGGAGGGGCCTTGCCTTGCTAATCTCTCTCTAGCACAGAGCCCGGTACACAGAGGTTCAAGGAGATTTGTTGGATGTGCGGATGAAGTAGAGAAGTAACTACAGTGCATCGATCCATGTTTGCCTGACACTCTCTCTAGGGAATAAAAGCCAAGGCCCCAGTCCCCGGGCCAGCGGCAGCCAGTAGGACTAAGGGACAGTGTACACCACAATCTCTAGGGTTCCAATGCCTTTGGTGGCAAGGAACAAGAGATGCAGCTCACAATGGCTCGATGATGAGAGCCGTTGTGTTTACAACATCGTATTCAGATCAAATGGCAGTGCCCGCTTCTTTCTATGATAGGAAAAACACCTCTTTTAGAACCCCTACCCCCACCCAGTAGATCCGTGCTCATGGTTCTGCCAGAGTTATGTCCCGTGTCCTTCCTGAGGCCAGTTACTGGCACAGGAAGGGGAAACCGTGAACACTCAGTGGAAACATGGTCACGGGTAGGACAGGTGGCCGGATACAATCTGGGGTCTTGTGAGGGGGGAGAAGCGTGGGGGCGAGGTTATTTGGAAAAGCAACCACGTGGCCTGCAGCAACAGCAATTCATCCGCTGGTTTGTTTAATCAACAGGTACTTGCAAAGAACCTACTATGCACCACGCATTGTGTAGGAGCTGCAGCAGTGGTGAAGCAGAAACAAAGCGCCCCTCCCTTAAAGGAGCTGACATTCCAGTGTGGAGAGAGGCAGCGGGAACAAGATCACCACAGATCATTGTAAATGCCAAGAAAGGAACAGGGCCATAGGGCAGAAAGTAAACGAGCGGGTGGTCAGGGAAGGCTTCTCTGAGGAGGTGACATTTGGTGGAGGAAGGAGCACAAATCAGGCGAGGATCAGAAGGAAGGGCACGCCAGGTAGAGGGACCAGCAAGTACAAAGGCCCTGAGGCAGGAAGGAGGTGACGGTGTGGCTGGAGCCAAGTCTGTAGTGAGTCACTTGATCAAACGGTTGCTCCTGGAACCCAGCCCGGCTCTTGCCCCAGCCCGGCTCCTGCCCCATGCTGGAAACGGATCACCAGCAAGAACTGCAGCTTCCCGGAGCCTCCCCTGCTCAGACTTGCAGCCGGGCCCAGGTCAGAGGCGCAGCTGCCGGGGACAATGGGCTTGGTGACGGGCGCAGCCCTGCTAAGACAGGAGAAGCTGACAAAGAACTCAGGAGAGGGGTCGAGAGGCTTCTCCGGGCACTGCCTAATTTCTGTGGCAGGGATTTGCTCAGTCGCTTCTACTGCAGGTATAAAAAGACAGGAGCAAACTAGTATAGGCTCGTGGTCTGTCCAAATGAAGCCACGTGAACATTGGAGCCCTGTCCCCTGCTCACCGCGGCAGGACGCCCACCTGCTCACACCCTCAGCTTCTCGGGAAGCCCCTGGGGGCGAGCTCACCTGCCCCTACCTGGGCCTTGGGCTCTTGGCAGGCTGCGTGGGAGAAGAAGAAGGAGGAGGAGGAGGAGGAGGGGGAGGAGGAGAGGAGGAGGAGGAGGAGGAGGAGGAAGAAGAAGAAGAAGAGAAGATGATTCCATCTCGCAGTGTGACTAGAGCAGAGCCACCCGGCCTCTGGGGGCGGGGAGGTCGGCGGGAGGCCCCGGCTGCCCGCTCGCCTTCGGGTGGACGGTGCTGGGAGAGACAGCCGCGCCGGACCTGGACCGTGGCCTGCCCTGACTCAACGCGGAGCTGCTGCGTCTTCCAGGCTCCTCTGTCCGAGAGGTGGAACCATGTTACGGAGACACATGCCTGACTCCTGTCACCATCCCCCCCACCGTCCCGTCCCAGGTCCTGCAGACAACCCGGGTGTGGACACAGAGGGGGTCCTTCTCTGGAGCTCCAGAATGCCAGGTGGCCTTCTCGGAAGAGGTTCCGCCCACCATCCAGATGGAGCGAAATCGTGGCCGTAGCCCCAGCCTGCCGCAGGCCGCTGGCACGACGGGAGTCTGGAGGTCGCTGAGGCTGAAGGACGCGTTTTGCAAA
>PVKZ01005806.1:0-45782 GCA_004027375.1 Macroglossus sobrinus | reverse complement strand
ACAGATAAAGAGCTTCCCAGACAGAAAAAAAGCTAAAGGAGTTCATTACCCCAAAACCAGTATTAAAAGAAATGTTAAAGGGACTTCTTTAAGAAGAAGGAGAAAAAGACCCAAAACATGAATAATAAAACGGCAATAACTACATATCTATCAATAATCACTTTAAATGCAAGCAAATTAAATGCTCCAACAAAAGACATAGGGTGGCCAAATGGGTAAGAAAACAAGACCCTTATTCATGCTGCCTAAAAGAGATTCACTTCAGATCAAAAGACACACAGAGACTGAAAGACGGAAAAAGATATTTCATGAAAATGCAAAAGAGAAAAAAAGAGCTGGGGTAGCAATACTTATACCAGATAAAACTGACTTTAAAACAAAAGCTATATTTAACAAGAGACAAAGACAGACACAGCGATTCCACTTCTGGGTATTTATCCGAAGAAACCCAAAACACTACTTCGAAGGGACATGTGCATCCACATGTTCATTGCAGTGTAATTTACGACAGCCAAGTTACGGAAGTAACCTAATTGTCCATCAGTAGATGAATGGATAAAGAAGAGGTCATACAAGGGAACATTACTCAGCCACAAAAAAGGAATGAAAATCTTGCCATCTGCAACAGCATGGATGGACCCAGAGGGTACTGTGCTGAATGAAGTGAGTCGATAGAAAAAGACAAATGTCATGATTTCACTTTTCATTTTGATGACTGTAGGATTGTGAGACAGGTTTAGGGGAAAGCGAGGAGGAGGGGATTAAGAGGTACAAACTGATAGTACAAAATAGTCATGGGTGGTAGAGTATAGCATGGGGAATATAGTCAGCAGTATTATAATAACTATGTATTTTGTCAGTGGGTACTGGATTTATCAGGGTGTTCACTTCTTAAGTTTAATATAAAAGTCTAATCACTGTGCTGTACACCTGAAACCAATATAATATTGTATGTCAACTGTAATTGAAACAAAAAATATTTTAAAGAGACTTGCTGTGTGCATGTGCGTGCACATGTGTATATCTGAATGAGCATGTGAGTGTGTGTGTGTGTGTGTGTGTGTGTGTGTGTGTGTGTGTATGGAAGACATGAGGAAAGACCTAAGCTTTTTATGTCAATGCTTGTATGTATAAATATAAGTGATTATATTAACCACAGTACACTCCACGTGGATCAATAAATAGTTTCAAAAGATTTCAAAGGTTAATTAGTAATTATAATAACCAAAAAGAGAAGCACAGGGGGCCTTTACCCTACCATTAATATAATTTATGCTTGGCAATTAAGTTTAATAAGTGACAGATAGGTTGGTGGAGTTGGGTAGGGTGGATGAATGGGTGGGTGAGTGGGTAGATGGATATATAGAGTTTCTAGTGCATCCCCATGTTTCGTCTCATTTTTCCTCCTGGCAGTTTGAGAGACATTATTATGTCCACTCTGCAGAAGTTAGTAAGTGTTCAAGGTTAAGAGCCAGAAGTGGTAGAGGCCAGGGACAGCTCCAGTGCCCTGCCCTCAACACCATGCAGGCCCATGACAAGTTGAGTTGTAAAGTGTTCTCAAAGAAAACATGGCCTGCTTGGAAAATTAAGATCAGCTGAGGTCAGACACAGACTCCAAGTGCTTCCAGAATAAAAGAGAGCCCAGAGACACTCATATAAGTGATGCAGAAATGAGGAATGTGGGAACAAAGGCAAAAAGAGCGAGCACACGCTAAGCCTCTCAGACAAGCAGATGAGATGCTCCCAGCAAAATGAAGAGAAAGCAAGCTAGCACTGCTGCCCCTGATAAATAAGATGACTGAATAAGATGACAGTGCTAATTTGGAGCTAACAGGGGCTCTAATTGTTTAACAGCTTAAATTAAATTGGGACAAGTGGGGTCAGAGCTGAGAGGAAGGCCAGACAAAACTGTTAGATGAGATTAAAATAAACTACTTGAAAATTACTTTAATTATTGGCATTACTAAAACAATACACCGTCTGCATTCAGTTCTTTTTCTACACAATATATAAAATACATAGTATTCCATGATTACCATATTTTCAAAAGTAAAATATTATCCATTTCTATTATGGTTCTGAAAAATCCATTTCTTAATGAAA
Source organism: Macroglossus sobrinus (assembly GCA_004027375.1). Classification (NCBI taxonomy): domain Eukaryota; kingdom Metazoa; phylum Chordata; class Mammalia; order Chiroptera; family Pteropodidae; genus Macroglossus; species Macroglossus sobrinus. The sequence goes on along the minus strand of PVKZ01005806.1, from coordinate 43,679 downwards.
ATCATTAGTAAGTGCTTAAAAGTCTATAAAGCTCTTACCTGCCCTACAGTACTTAGATGTCACTAATCACCCAAACACCGCTCCAGGCCTGAATCAAAACACCAGTAGGAATTAGACAACCTTTTTAGAGCAGCACATCCTAAAACCTTAACCCCTTAACTGTAAAAGAAATGTGAATTGGCATTAGGGTGACTTGAAATTTACTTCTCTTGGGTGAAACCTGAAATACTAAAATTTCTGAACTAAATTGTCTCGATGGACCGTCCTGGACACTTGTAAATAAAGGATTCTGGTAAGTCAATATGTCTGAATTACTTCTTTGATTAATAAAGCCATGTTCGAACTCATATTTTCTTTGTCTTAAAACCCTCAATCTCTTATTATTTTTTAACAATAGATGTATTTTTGTAGCTGTCTTTAAACCACTTTTAGAAGGAAGCTGGGTATGCATGGAGAAATAACCAGAATGCAACTGGTGCATGAGGAATGAATCTAAGATCTCCTATGGGATATATTCTCTGATAGAGACACTGCTCTGAGCTACTCTTAAATGTGATGAAACTAGACCCCGGGGCCTGAGCCCTATTCCTACAAAGGGTAACAAGCAACAGAAGTCACACAAGGTCGTCCTGTCTCCTGCCAGTGGCAACAAGTATGGATGCAACCATCATCTATTTCTCCAGAAACCCAACCTATTGTGACCTCTGCGGTACATGAGATTCTCTGTGATGTGAACCCTGCAACATTTAATTACAGTAAAACACAGATAGATGACAATGGGGTAGTTGTCTTTATAAATTCAGCCTCCAGTAAGAGTGGTTTTGATGTAGGATTTCCTTAACCATGACCCGCGAAACTAGCATCCAGAAGGGTCCAACATGAGGTGAATGGGGGAAAGTGATGGCGGAGCAGCATTTTGCTGTTGAAGGAAGAGCACTTTGCAGCGCCACTTCAGGGGGAAATACCAACATTTGGCAGCCCCCCACTTACGCTGGCGAATTGCTCAGTCAGGGTAAGAAGCTGTGAGGCTGGCTAACCACCAAGGCCCACAAATAGCAGCCTTTTGTCAAGAAGGTTTTGGGGTCTGAATTCACCACTGCTCCCTCTGCTCCTAATGTTTGTCCCTCAGATACACACATAGTCTGACCACACTGAAGTTGATTTACCTTAAATTTTGCTGTCTATCTCCAGGCAAGATTCCTGCTCCATCTCAGTTCACAAAGTAGTAACACCTTGTTTTTCAGTGACAATGAATGTTAGAATCACTGAAGAGCCTCAGAGAGATTGCCCCTGAAGAATATTCTAGCTGAATTTGTGTATACACAGACACTAATAGAAAATCACACAGGAAGTACTATGGCCAGTGATGAATTTTGCATATCTTTGGGTCCTCATAAACTAGCACAGTGCCCAGTAGAACACAAATAAAGGAGTAGGGAACCAAGTCTGCCAAAGCAGAGCTATTCCTTAGGCAAAAGCATGAGACTAGACCATACTCTGCCATTATCCCCAATGCTGCTTTCTCTCATCTAGTCATTCCCTCAGCAGTCACAGAAGACCCTGTGCTGAAAACTTGGAATATAAAAGTGCACAGTACAGACTTTGATGGTTCAGAGTTCATAGTCTATGGGGAAGGCAGGAGTGACATGCAGACATAGTGCATGCTAATACATGAATGAAAGCACACACATGCACGCACACATACTAGTGCAAGTGTGTGTACACACACTATAACAAAACTCTGAGGAAGCACAGGGGAGGGAGGGACTATGTCAACCTAGGATGCTGATATCACTTTGGAGAGCCCCAAGGGAAGCGGGAAAGTAAAGTAGCACCTCCCAGTCCAAGAACAAAGAGGAAGGCCAAGAGTGTAGAAAGTGACAACCTGGAGAAGGGCACTGGCACACGGGATAGTTGAGCCCAGGGAGCTACGCCTGAAGCTCACAACACCTACTAGACCAGAAGCTGAGCTGTCAGCCAGATGGACCACACAAGGCTGAGGTGCCTTGGTTGCTCCATTTGTAAAGGAACCTATGACTCTTCCCAAAGCACTCTGACTGTATGTGCATGACCCATCTCCATCATTGAAATGTGTCTGAGTTGGGTCTCTTAAAACACTAACCTATTTAACTACTGAGCAATGAGTTTCTATGTGCAAGGCTGTCTAAACACTGAAAGCCAAAGAAATATTGATATGCTTATGAACTCCCTTCATTGGCCAAACAGGAGCAGCCCCTGACACTGGCATAGGGAGAGCTTGTAGTGCCAAACACTGCAAACATTCACATCCAGCTTCAGAACCAGTCAAGGCCAGCCCTGGGTGGGACAACTACAGCCACAGCCTTTTCTAGTAAAGAAGCTGGTGTGCAGCCATGCAGCAGGGCACACAGTGGAGCGCCTGGAGGCACGCCAGCCAGAGACACTGGCTCCACTCCTCTCAGGGCCACCAAGGAGAGTGAGACTCCCACGTCATGTCCCCGGTCTTGGATTTAAAGGGTAAAGATATTACTGTGGAAAGAGAGCACAGCCTTTCTGAGATGATTTAAAGTCCCTTGGTGGATGACTGGCCGAAAACTCCTTTGGATAACCACTACTTTCATTTGCTCTAAGACTGTACAAATCATTAATACCTGTAATTCATCCTAACTAATCAAAATTCATACTAGTTAATTCACCAGCTAATTAGAATTTAAAAGAGCACGATTGCCATTCAGGCCAGCTCATTTAGGAGCTATTGAAATCCTTACACAAGAGGTAGGTGAAAAAGGAGAACTGAGTCTGTTTAAACTTCTAAGTGGTCCCTTCAATACCCTTTGTCCACTCAAATCCTGTAGCTCAGTAGGCTAATCTCATTGGATTAGCTGCATTATCATTTCCAGCATCCCCTCCCCTCCCACCAGGCCCCCTACCAGCAAACTGGGTCCCAGGACACAAATGTTCTATCCAACCCACAGTTACAAGCAGCAATCTTTATGCTCACAGTTTGTGCAGAAACTGTCACATGAGCTCTGCTAGGGTGGAAGTGGAGCCAGTGAGTCGTGAGTGGGACACTTCCACAGTGGCCTTCACCAAGTAGTCTAACAGCCACCTGAAACCAGTTGTATAAATATTATCTCCACAGTCTAAACACAGGTGCAGTCACCAGTCCATAGACTTCAGTCCTATGGAAGCCCATCTCAGGCATCACTTTATTTAGTTTCTCCAGGACCCTTTGGTGCTCACTTTAGCAGAGATTAAAACCCAGGCTAGTTGGCTGCCTACTGGCACATGTCTCTTGCTCATCCTTTTCTCTTAACTAACCAGCAACTCTCTGAATGACATGATGCCTGGCCCAGGGCAGTTAAGCAATAGTGTCCACTAAAGGAATGCATGGGTCCTGAGCTGCTCAGGGGACAACACCACTTGGAGACAGAGCTGGGAACAAGAATCTATATTTCCCGAATGTCTTCCAACAGCTTTTTCCACCAAGCCGAATCACCCTAGTTCCACTTAGCCCTGGGGCTATGAGTGAAATTATCATCTGTCTCCAAGGCAAACAAAATGGCATGCCAGGCAGTCATTGTCCACAAGCCCACCAATCACAGGAACCTTCCTTTGTACCAGGCATCTAAACTAGAAGCTGTAGGTGCTAACAGGCTGTCCCTGGTGACTTCATGATGCCATATGCTATCCTATCACCAGAAAAAATGGGCAGGATACAGCAAAACATCCAGTGACCAGCAGTCAGGACATGGGGGCAATGTACCTTCCAAGAACTTAGTCCTCCACTTCTCAAAGCAAACACCTGAACCATCTCATCTGACAGTCACAATCACCTTATGAGAAAGCAAGTGTTGCCACCCCCATTTTCCAGATGAGGGAACTCAGAACTGGCCTAAGACCACACCCCCAAAATAAAAGCAAGAGCAGCACCAACATGGGGGCCCCCTGACATCTATGCCAGTGCCCCAACCAGGGTTTTGAGAATGCCATCTGATTCCAACCAGCTAGCTGCCAGTCATCCCCAGGATAGCATCTCCACCACTACATTTGCCCTGCAAGTCCTCCAGTGAAAACGAAGGACCCACAAAGAGAAAGCGTACTACTTTTCTTATCACTTTGTTTCATTCTCCGTTAAATGTAAAACTGAACTTTATTTAAATGCATTGTCCCTATCATGACCCCAGCACAGAATGTTATAAGCTTATCTCTAATTGAGATGAGACCATATTGGTTCTAAGCAAGTACAGAAAGGAAGGAGACCACGAATTCAAGTGCAGAGTAAAGGGAAATGAAAACAGTGCCTCTGAAAGAGATGTTGGCACTTCTGCAGAAGAAAACTAACTCCAACTGTGATAAAAGTGCAACACTGTGCACCCTATTCAGGAAATCTCTCCACTCCACCAGCGAAGACAGAAACCCTTCAGACTGTAAATAACGCACCAAGTCCCACAGGTGACGACAGGCACAGAACCATCAGAGGCTGCGAAATGCAGTCTAGAATGTGTTCCTGCTATTAGATCAAAGCTAAGTGGTGATTTAAGGGAGTGGAAGATGGGATCGTGATTCTATGTGTAATTGTTTCCACATCTAATGAGAAACTCTGCTGTGCGTAGGACTGCCCAGCTTGGCTCAGGGAGCATGCGGTGCCAGATGGAATCACTCTCTGTAGAGAGTAAACTTACCATCCCCATAGCAACTCCATCCGTGCTTCCAAAATGCTTAAAAAGACACACATCAAATTGTTTTCCACAATTTTCAAAAACTGACTTTTTATTCCACACCCTGAGGAAATAAAAGACTGGGAGTGCTCTTGGTATAAAAATGATCATTGTAGGAAATATGGAAAAGATGAAAAGAGAGGCTTTTTTTCCATCGTCCATAGTGCTACACTGGAGACACATATTTTTAATGTTCTGGTACATTTCCTCCAGTCTGTTTTCTAGGTGGAGGGGTGTGTGCTTATGTCATTCAAACCAGTGATTCCTGATGAAGACAAAGATTGGAACTCAGCCCTCAAGAAAACCCACCCAATCTGGGGCGGACGTATGTGCACCATCACTTTTGGGGCAGACTGCAAACTATCCTCTGGATGGGAGGCTGAAGGAAGACCTCGACCTATCCAAGGCTGACATGTGAAGATCTACCACACGCAGGCTGAAAACCATTAGTGGGAGTGCACTGCTGTCCCACTCGCCACTACTTAGAATCTGTCTTATTCGAGCTTTTTCCCCATTCTAGTGCGTACTTAGCTTTTGCAGTCTTGAGGACTTTAAATCCAAGGCAACAAAATGAAACTCAAGAAGATATATCTAATACCAGAATAAAAGCACAGTCAAATGTCTGGAAATGAGTCAGACTTCCAGGTAACTATCAAACACTTAGTCTTCTGTGAAAAGATGGGGGGAAAGGATTTACAGACCATAATTTTCTCTACTTTGAACTTTTCCTGATCCCAAGAACAGAAGAAAACAGCTGAGGGGAACCAAGATTATAACAGACATATCTTATCTAAAAAGAAAACATCTACCTGTGATGATTTTAATAAAATTAATAAATCTGCTGATCTTTTACAGCTTCATAAATTCACTTAAAACATGTAAATAATATCGAATTCATCCATGATTTATTTAGCCAGCAGCTTAAATTTGGGGGAAGAGACAGGAAGGGCAATAGTTTGTCCTGAAAACAATTGCTTCTAGTGGCTCCTAGTAGGTAGTTTACTTTTAGGGGTAGGGAAAACAGTGAAATAAACAGTGTTAACCTAGGTGAGGAGAAAAACCGAAGGAAATTTTGGGGGGCGGAAGGGAATCATGCTATCACTGAGATGTACCTGCCTTCTCCTCATCCTTTTTACTTCTGTGGCTGCACTTTAGCCTCGCCCACAGGAAGTTCTCTGTGCACAAAGGTCTGACCTGACCCATGGCGACTGAGGTGAGACACCCAGCACTCATGCCTGCCCCCACACAGGTGTAGAGAGGGAAAAGGGAGCAGACAGCTGGCCCAGAGCCCAGACCCATGCTGCCCACTCTCCTCCACAGGCAGTGGGCCCCAATGCTGCCTTCATTTGGTCATGTGGCTATGGTCTGTGGGCCGCCTCTGGGTCCCTCCCAGAAGGAGGGACAAGAGGACAACATACCTGCCTCCTGCACTTACTTTCAAGTGGAAGAGGTAACTAATTGGCACTTGTGGGACAGACAGAGAAAGAAACCAGGACAGGGTCTGGGCAGGGCCCAAGGTCAGGGACGGCCTCTTGCAGAGAGACACCTGACCAAGGCCTGAATAAAGGGAGAGGACAGACTGCCCCACCCATGGGGCAAGGATGTCAGCAGAGCAGCCACAAAGGCCCTATGGGGAGAAGAATGGTGAGGAGCCACGGGGATGGGCAAACACCAGACCCCTCTGCCCCAGGCAGAGGAGCAGTGCAATTGCTGGAATCACCTAGCTGCTGGGCTGAAACTACATGCTGTGGGAGAAGAAAAGTGGCCAGTCAGAAGACTCCAGCATGGGCCGGTGAAGGGGCACCATGAACCACTAAAGGCAGTGACAAGACAAATGACCAGATATGGGGCAGACTTTGAAGGCAGAACAGGATTTGTTAATGGATTGAGATGGGTTATGAAAAAAAATCAAGGAGAGCTCCAAGATGTGTGGCCTGAATAACTGAGCAGATGGCAATGCTGCTACTGAGATGAGACAGCAAAGGGAGGGTGTGGGGCAAACAAGGTGAGAGTGTGGAGGGAAATGGGACAGTGGGGACAGGTGGGCGGGGAAACAGGAAACTGTGAGGGCAGGTATGGAGGAGATCAGGACATTATTTTTAAACATGGGCTTGCAGATGCCCATCAGACAGGAGAGATGCCCAATAAGCAGTCAGATATGAGTCTGGAGCTCAGAGTTCAGGGGCAAGATAAAAATAGATAACCAATTTCAATACATGAAACAGAATTCTGCCTTTAAGCTTTCCGGACGTGTGTATAAGGTTTTTGGTCCACTGAAAGACTCTACTAAAGGCTGACTCTCAGAGCAACCATAACTCCTTGGCAGCTTTACTTGGCAGGCCGTATCCTAACACATCCTGCCTAGAGAAGGTTGTCAGTAAAATTGCCCAAGAGACAACAAATAGGTCACAGAATGGAGAGGGCGCTTGGTTCTTCAGCCAGCTCTCAACAGCGGCCATCAAATTTTTTGCTGGGGTCTGCTCACTGTTCCTCTGTCAACTCTAACTGCAAGCCAGAGGGCCTGCTGACATCTTGCCATCTCCTTTCTCACAGTAAATGAGCCAATGAAGTTAACAGATGAACCCTTAGCACTCTGTTATCCAACAGCAGAGGGTATATTTTAATAGGTACAAAGGACAAGTTCACTTTCTAACCACAGAAAGAGCACATCTCATCAGCATCATCCTCCCAGGCAGATGCCTTCCTCAGAGGTAGGGCCATGTTAGCACAAGCTCGCCACCTGACTGCCCATGGCAACTACAGAAGACATCTCTGCTGTAGTTTTTAGTCCTTCTTAATCAAACAAACGAATGACCCAAGGAAATCAGAAAGCACTTCATTTGCCACCTAAGCTATTGAATGATATCTAAGCCCTTGTTAATGGTGGGAAAGCCAGCAGACTCCCCAGCCTCTGTCTCTATCATCAGCTCAGGATACAGAGGCTGGTTTCCACCTGCAGTTTTGGTGAGAGGGACTCAGACACAGCACCCGTGAGGTTTGTGGAGGAGAGAACAGGAAACAGCAGAGCAAGTGCAAGGGCAATGTGAATGACTTCTACTTAGAATACAAAAAGAGGGCAGAACACTCAGCACCTACCCCAAGGAGGCAGAGCAGAGCACAACAGTGAAAGGAGGAGCAGAGAAAAAGGAGCCACTAGAGGCGTAGGCCCCGCAGGGCAAGGTGGCCAGGCATCCACCTGGGACTGAGGCCCAGAGGCAGTATTATGGAACCCCACTCAGAATGAAAACTGTTTTGCTAAAAGGGGAGAGATTGAACTGACAGTAACTTGTTTCCACAGCTGAACAAATTGATACCATGACAGAAGCCAAAATCACCTTGAGAAAAAAGCAGCACAGGCTCCAAGTGCACTGGACCCACAGCAGGCAGGAAGCGGCTATGCTAGAGTCCCACTCTGTCACCAACAGGTAACATTTAGCTTTGCCAGATCTACAACAGTTTTTGAATTGCCACTAAGTACTCACCAGCAAACCTTCCTTTAACAAAGAAAGACAAGAGCAGGCTCCTGCATCCGCCCTGGCCTGCCCTCACACTCCACTTCAGTGACATCTCCATTCTGCACAATCCACATGGGAAAGGGCTGCACAGTTTGGCTGTATTTTTGAATTCGATTTTTAGTGTTTTATCCTAATCTTTCAAAATTATGTCGACTGGGTACCTGGCAAGCCAGCAAGCTGCAAAGCCTTGGTCCCAGCAACTTTCAGAAAATATCCTGCTGTATGGCGTGGGCAACAGGCCATCTCTTTCCAATTAAGCTTTGCAGATTAAAATAAACTCCAATCGGAATTCCACATTCAGTTAATAGCCACATTAGAGAAGAATAAGGAACAAACCCGTCAATTATAATTCTATGAACATTTCATTAATTATTAGATGTTGTCTATGAAGAACTTTAAAAAGTTACAAATATTTTGCAAATAGAACACATTATTATAACCATGTGAAAGTAATAAACCTGGCTTCCTGGTGTGAACTACATGGAACATAAAATTTAGCATTTTGTGAAATGTGAATAAATATAGAGCGTTAAAAAACTGTGGTCAAGACAGAGTCTTCAGTGCAAACAATTAGATACGAAAATAGGTAGGAGGTAGGTGTCCCAACAGGCTTGTTTTTCTTCACCACTACTGGCTGTTGACTTGGTGTTCAGCAAAGTTATGAGGAAACAATGCACAGCAGAACGAGTCTTGCCTACCCTAATCCAGGGCCATGATGCAACAAGAACAACAATCATGACAATAGCTAACATTTATTCGGCTCTAACCATAACAGTGCCTTCAATAGACTAATGTTCACCAAACACACCTCCCTTCACGGTTACCTCAAGCCCTCCTCTTCCCATCTTTGCTCATCTATCATCTGAGACACATGTCAACTGCCATTTTTCTCATAAAACTTGACCTGAACCTTCTCATCCTTCCACATGTCCCCTATAAGACCCCCTTCCTCCAACACCATCAACACTGAGCTCCCTCCTACTCTACCTGCATGCAGCCTCGTGAACTAATATGAATGTGTGTCCAACACTCAAAACTCTGACTACAAAGTACATTCTGCAAAGGCAGGAAAGCAACTAGTCTTTACTAATCCCTGCAGCTCCTTCAACATGTTAACTGAACTTCATTCATATAGATGAGTGTGGCCCCTAAAACTGTGCTCTTGCTCGGAGCACAAATAAAGAATCTCAACTGCTTGACAGTTTTTCCTCTAGGTCAATAAAGTAATCCTACTAGCATTTCATATTACCTAAACCCGAGCATCAAATTCCTTCCCACAACTTGTCAGGATTCACCCTAGCCATCCTCCAACAGCCTGTGAACTCAGAAAAAGGAGCCTGCAAAAGTCAGGGTAGCAAAGTGGCAAAACATGGTACATGGATTTTGAGTATATGGATTTTGTGGGTGGCACTTAAACACTAACAAATAATTCAGGATTTTCTTCACTACACTCATCCTTTATTAGGGTAGGTGCAATAAGAGTTCTAAATTTCAGGAGCTATATGCATCACTTAGACCTATGAAATAATCATCCCCTTCCTCACCCTTGCAGCTGTTCCCTCTCCTGTTCTGAACACGTGTTCACAATGCCTACTAGTAGTCCCCCAGTTTTTTTAGCACACACTCCAATGAGCAAAAAGTATAAGGACTCACATGTATATTTATTTATAAATTACATACATGTGTTACAGTAATAGAGCATCGTACACATTATATACAGTTTAAGGCTCTAGAGTTTGCCTTCTATACCCCAGTGCACACAGCTGTCTGGAAATCACTGTCAGAGAATACCCTCTCTCCCTGCTTATCTGCCTGGTCAAAAACTGTTCTTTTTCCAAGTCTCAGCCTGAAGTCAGCCTCTCCCTGAAGTCTCCCTTGACTGACCAGAGTAGACCGGGAAGTCCTCCTAGTTCCTCCAGCCCTTTACACCTCCCCAGTGAGGCCAGCATCCCCTTTGGCAACTCAGCGGGGTACCTTCTACTGGTGTGGGGACAGAGCCAGTGCCTGGACATCACAGTGCTCAGTGAGAACGTGCAGCTGAAGAAGAGGGAATGGAGGAAGTGAGTGAAGCCTCAGAGCTCACCATCCTTCAGACCCAGCAGTCTCACTCTCCATATACAAAAAGCCTTTCCTAACTAACAGTTGAAATGGTGCTTCCAAACTTTTAACCCAAGACTTCATTATCAACTGCCCGCCCTTATTTGCTGGCGGCTTCCTGCATACATAGTCTACCTTTGCCTTGAGTTTCCAAGTCCCCAGAGAGCAGGAGCCGGGTCTCTACCCCATCAGGCTAGGCAGGCGCTTCACAGATACTTACTTGACTTAATAATAGCTGCCATTTATTAAGCACTCACTACAGTAATTCACTGGACCTCTCCCAGCTGGTATGCATACACATTACCTTATTTAATCCTCTTCAAAACCTAAGAGGTAGGCAAATAGTTATTTTAGAGAAAGGCAAACGGCCCTTCCAAATTCAAGCAGTCTCCCAGGGACATGGCCGGATAAGAGCCCAGAAGACACAGTTAGGAGTGGCAGAGGGGGGAAAAAGAAAAAAGGAAAAAAAAAAAAAAAACCCTTATGGCAAAACTTTCCTCAAAACCAGGAGACAACACATCTGCTCAGATCCTTCCATACACACTGTGGACAGCAAGTTGTTGTGGGCGGCTGCATCTCAGACCCACATTTAGCCCTGATGCTTCTTCAGTTGGGTCGAGTGCACACAGACTGCTCCATAGCAAATGCCAGAACAGAAGCCATTCCCTTAGGCATGTAAATGTGCCCCAATTTTTAAAATCCATTATACAAACCAGGTTATAATTGTAAGAGGGAAAAGATTCACATTACAAAGTAATGCACTAAGAGTTCTATTAAATAACACATGCTCATACTCCATTTAATGTCCAACTTTATTAGAAAACAAATATCATGATTTCTTTAGACAACATAATTTACTACATAAACTATGTACTTATGACTGTACATATACAATATCTGTTTATTATTTTTACATTAATCCAGATGAAAAAAAAAATTTTAATCCCAGGACCTCTAGTTTAGAAGTAAAAGATTTTAAATCTCATATTTAAACACCAATAAGTTGAAACCTAAGTTCTGTAAGGATGCAATATTTACCTTAATAGCCAAAGTAGCAGAAAAACAAACGTTCAACTGAGTCATCCAACTGTAAACATTATCCCCACCCTTGATATCATGCACACATTATGTCCAACAAGGACCTCTATCCCTACTAGAAAAACATCTGGCATTTTATCATTCTGCTGAAAGAGTGAACCAAATCTAGTGAGGTCAAATTCAACATAAGTCTGTCAGCCCCACACATGTCAGCCCACAGCAAATAGGGGAAAGGACATAAGGTATATTTTTGTCACCTAAAGTGCCCTGACAAATATTCTAGAAACTTACTCAATATCATCTCAATAACATATAGCAGGCAACTCTCCTGAGAACTTCCTACCCAACCTCGAAAGGAACTTTGCAAAGGCTGCTCCCCTGACAACAAAGCCCAACCTTCGCTGGTCAGACCATACGCATGAACACCAGCTGGCCCTCCCACCCACTGGTGGTCCTCTGCACACTCCATCCTCTGCCATTTGCACTGCCATCTATGAAAAGGGTGGGTTTTCACCTGGAATGTTTAACTGTATGGCCAGCAAGAGAGAGATGTGGGCCATGTGACAGCTGCCCAAGTAGAGCTCCCCACCATCTGTGCCTGGAGTGCAAGGACTCACTTGCCTGAGAACAGGAGAGAACAGTGCCCACCTGGGCCCCAGGGACCCTGCACAGTGCTTACCTGGCCACGCCACAGACAGTGCACACTCCCAGCATGCACCCCAGAGCTCGGTAAGCACCTACACCTGCTGAACAAATAGATGCATGAAGGTGCATGTGAACAGAACAAGCAACTGGGACCAGCCCCAAAGATGTCTTGCTTCCTCCAACCAGCATTGTAAATGGGCTCCCCTCCAACTGGTCTCAACATTCCAGCTGAAAAGGTTGCCTTTGAAGAAAACAAAACCAACCTCCTAAAATGATTTTTCCTTTCTCTCAAGCTTCATAAGCAATCATAATCTTAGGAGGCCACTATAATAGCTTCATTTGATTCTGAAAAGGCTCAGACTTTGGTCAGAAGCAGAAACTGCTGTTAAATTTGAAGAGGGAAGGAGTGAAGAACCCACAGAGAGGGTATAAACATTAAAGTTAAGTGTCGAGCATCAACCAATCATCAAGTGAAACAATAAGGGAATGAATTTTATGTCATCATCCTTGGATACAAAGCTAGGGAAAAATTTAATCTCGAAAAGTGACCATTGAAAAAGGAGAGAAGTGACTAAACAAGATGTCACACAGCTCTTCCAACAGCTGGTTGCTGAATCCACTCTCTCTCCTAGCCCTTGTTCTTCCATTGTGAGGCCAAGATACCCTTCTGAGGGCAGGGTAAGACAAGGTGTGGTCCTTGGCCATAAAATCCTGTAATTTTATTTAAAAACATTTTATTAGACTGTTTTGCGTCCTTAACCTAAGCAAAATTTAACTCAAATTTAAAATGGCACAAAAGGCTAATCCCTCCTGATGAGATCATCCACTACAACATCAATGCGTTTGCCCATAACAAGACTCTAGCAAAGAGCAAAGCTCTTTCACCTGTGATCCAGATTATATAAATCCAGATTTTTATATTAAAAGAATAGGAAGGAAAATTTAAACATCATAGCATTTTACCGCCAAATTTACTGGTTTTTTTTCATAATAATATTCAGCATTGGCAACGGTGTAGTCACCCTCATATCTGTGGTGCAAAGTGTCCCATCCTTTCTGAAATGCAATCTGGTAATACTTTTGGAGGAACTTCTAACAGTTCTTATACCCAACAACATCTCTCTTAGGAATCTGTGCAAAACATGTCATCAAAATGTTCAATGTGGTATTATTAATAATAGAGAAAACTTGTAATAGCCTCAATGTCCCAAAACAGGTTTTTTAAAAATAACAATATAACCATAGAGTAAGATATTATAGTCATCAGAAGTAGTATTTTTGGAGAATATTTAAATTATATGAAAAATTTTTTATGATGGAATGCTGTTTTTAAAAAGTACGTACATTCTTTACATGATTTTATAATGAATAAATATGGCTGGAAAGAATCTATTAAACTATTAACAGAGGTCATCTCTGTTAATAGGGATCACAGGTAATTTTGGTCATTTTTATTTTCTTCTTTGTTTCATATTTTCCTAATTATCTTCAATAAGTATATAATCAAGATAAAAAAGCATTTCAGAGACAGGATCAGTGACACTGGTTTCAACCAGGCCTGAAAAACCATGGAATAAAAAGTCAGATTTGGAGAGCGTAGGCAAAGCACTAGACTAGCAGGATGCACAATGATCCCCATCTCTGTCCCTGACAGACTGTACTCACACCTGCTCCATAGGAGGTAACAGGAGCAGCCATTCCAAGACAGGACTCATTCTGGGAGCTGATGGTTATGATGCAGTCTGGGACACGCCACATAAAAACGTGAATTTTCAGTGCTGTGGAGACAGGGAGGACAGAGCACAGACAAGAACAGGAACTTCCAGCGGCCTGTATCACCTCAACCATTAAGAAGAGAGAGCTTGTCCAACCCATCTCCAGCAACTGTAAGGATCACATGTAATAAAGGCTCAGAAATTCCCACAAACTGTGGGCACCCTGATAGTTATTTATTCAAGGGATAGCACCATCCCAGCCACTCGGCTGAGGCCATGATGGGTTCCCATTCCAGTCCTGCTGACATGGGAAGGTTTGCAAAGACTTGGGTCCTGCCAGACTCAAGTAAATCTGCATCTCCTGGGGACTCACTTTAGGTTCCATAACCTTAAATGCTTAGCTTTGTTGTCCAAGGTGGACAATATTTCACAAGAAGTATATATCTATACATGTGGTTGATTAATTTATGCCCCCATTGAGCATAATAGAGAATCTTAAAGATATGGTTATTTTTCTTTTTTTTCTTTTCTTTTTTTTTTTTTTTTTTTTTTTTTTTTTTTTTTTTTTTTTTTTTTTTTTTTTACCTAAATGTGAGAAGCAAAGAGAGACAAAAATGGTAGCATTCCATGTACTGGGGTGAGCCAGATCCTTCTGAGTGAACAGACAACTGGGAGAGCCTCATCCAGTCCAGCCTCACACCCGGACCCACAGGCCTCCATTCACCACTCAGAAAACCAGTCCTGATGCTCTGTCACCCAGAGAAGACTAACAGAGTGGTTTGCAAGGAACGCTGCAGAACACTGCCAGGCAACAACAACACTCCTGCCGATTTCTACTTCATCTTTCTTTCAAGAAACTCAAGGCTCAGTGTGACAAAACAAAGCCACCAAGGGCCCGATTCTCAAAACTAAGGTTCTTGCTGCCACAGGCAAGATAGGCACAGAGAGCAAAGTTTAGAAATACAAATGGGAAATGGAAATAAGGGGTTGTATAAATCAGAGACACGGAAAAGGCAAGAAGGCAGAATGAACTTGCTGGCTGGATAGAATCACTGGAACCTGTATGAAGACAAAGAGAAATGGTGCTATCCCCTTCCACTTTGTTGGTAAGTGGTCTCTGAGGAAGAACTTTTGACCCAGGCCCTGCTTCAGGCAGCTCCAGAGTCAAAGCCCAGGCCCCCAGAGAGAGATTGCTTAAGCTGCTTGGGCTACTTACTTACAAGGTATGACTGGGAACTTTAGGGCTTCCTATCCCCTGCCTGCAAAATGAGAATGGTAGCAGAACAAGGGCTGCTGTGAGGACTAAATCAGTTAATATGTGTGTAGCCCTAAGAACTGCCTTACACAAAGTCAATAATATGCAGGTGTTTAGAATCCCTGCTTCTCTTCTCTGACCAAGTGCCCTGGTGGAGTGGGGGGCTGCCCAGAAGTCCAACATCCCTTCTTGAAGCAGCCTGAATTCAAGCCATGGGCTCTCCACTCTTACCTTCCAGAAGCAGTCCGATTTTACTATGGAAATTCTCTCTCCAATTCTATGCAGAGGTTACTACTGGTGGGGCCACTGTCATTGCCTCTGCACCAGCTGTCAGGGGCCCGGCCCATTTCTGGAGAGTGGTGGCCCTGCACAGGAACCAGCAAGGCATGGCCAGAAGCCTGCCATTCTGCAAACCCCAGAAGCAAGGAGTCTACACACTTACAGAAGGTCCTTGCCACACCTCACGTGGAGGGACAGCTGGCCAAGGATGGGATGGATCTTTTCTACAAACTGGATGGAAGTCTTCTCTGAAAAGAAATTCTAGGTCCAATTATGGATCGTGTGGATGAGGGCACACAAATGTCACTCACACCCACCTGATCTTAACATCATTGGAGTAGTCCAGGCTCTGCATCCTGTCTACAAAAAGAAGAGCAAGTCATTTGGCAGGGACCCAATTTAGGAGGTGGCTTTGTAATATGAGCAGTGTGTCCGCTAACAACTAGAGCAAGACCATTAAGTTCATTACACCTGTCACTCTGCCAGCTGACTATCCAAATTGCCAGAGATGAAAGTACATTATGCCCAAGGAGTGCCACCCAGCCCCCTCCCAGAGCAGCACACACACTTATCTTAGACAATTTGTTCCCGATGTCTGCACCTGCAGAAAGAACACAACTGTAAATAGCTTGAAACTTAACCCTGAGAAACCTTAGGGCCTGAGCAGCTAAGGACAAAGTTTAGTTTCATAGGAGTAGGTCCCTGAGAGGAAGACCAAGTGCCATGTCCCCTAATGAGGAGAAAGAGGGTCAGGGGGAGGCAACCAAGCAGAGCAGCCAGCAAAACTAAGGACACAGAGCTACTACGTGGATTCTGCTGCCCTGCAGCAATGCCAAAAATAAAAGCAAGAAATAGACCCTTTTCATTTCCAAACCTAGTCACAGAATTTAGGCAGTAGGCAGAGGCCTTCCTCGCAGCTGCACAACCACCAAGATCCCTGGATGCGCAGTGCTGGGCCACCGGCTGCAGAGTGTGTTTGCAGTGCAAGAGTGCTGCAGACAGCGGTAATTTATTTATCTCTGTCATGTAACATTAGCAATATGTCTGGAGCTTGGCAAGCACCAACTTGCACTGTCATATAAACTGTCTGACAAACTTAAAGTTTTGTAAATGCTTCTCTTTTCCAGTAGACAATAAAGCATCATTTTTAAAAAGTTATCTCCTTTTCTGTTTCTTTTCTCTCTTCCTCTTCAAAAAAAAGAAGGAAGGAAAAGAAAGAAAACCAACAACAAAAGAACCCATGCAAATAGAAACGATCCCTCAGCAGGATTCTTAACCTTGAAAGTCTCAACATTTTTCCAGTGCCAAGTAAATGAGTAAATAAATGGATGGGGGAGTGTGTGGTGTGGCAGGGATCAGTGGGGGAGGAGGGAGGAGGGTAGAGTGTTACAGAACTAAATCTGCAAAATAAAAGTACAGTCATTAAAAATTAATAAAGGGTGTGGACATCAGCTCCCCACCCCCTTCAGCTCATGGGGATTTGAGCCAGACATTCTGCATCCTCATTAAGTGGTGTCTGGCAGGCTGCCGCAGTTTTAGTGGGTTCTGGGAATGCCAATATATTAACCAGAGGACTTTTTGCATACCGTTTAGAGTTTTTACTCTAGAAAAGTCAACCATTTGGCACTGTGTAGCCTTATTTTTGTCCGGGAAAGCTCTCAGCTGCCAATCAAGGGAGAAATTATAACTATGTTCTTCGTAATTTCCAAGACCTATCTGGAAAACAAGCTTGGTAAAAAGAAAAGTCCCCATAAAAACTGCTGAAGAGGCCAAAGTACCATTTCTAGTGGTAACTCAAAGAAAAGCAATCCATACTTAAATCACATAGCTGTTGAGACAACACATACATTATTTTCAAGTCCTCCAATGACAGAGGAAAAAAATATTAATTGGCAATATGAACCCAATATTTCTATAGCAATTAACAGCATAGGTGTTTCACTTTTTCCTTTAGTTGCTTAACAATGAAGTGAATAATTCCACACACAAAAAATATCTCCCTAAAAAGTGGCAGGTCTCGTGGCCTAAATTTTCAAATAGGCAGAAGCTTTATGTTCCTGTTCTAAAAATTACAATTCACCTTCCATGCACACCCAAAATACAGGTCAAGGTCTAATTCTAGACTAACAAACCTCATTTAGGCAGAAAGTCACTTTGACATCAAAAAATAGTGGCTTCCATGAGAGTTTTCTGAAAAAGGAAAAGAATGGAGGAAGGAAGGGAGAAGTAGGGAAGAAAGGGCAATTGGGGGCTATGTAGAGATTTTGCCACTGTTCATACACTGTTCATAAAAAGTGTGTTAAACATTTCTAAAAATTTTCTGTTAACATGGAAGGATCTTCTTTTGTAGCTATCACTCCTTGAGTTTTCTTTCTTTTCTATTAACTCCTACCCAAAAAAGACAAACTCATCATAGAGACTACATAAGACTGTATTCAAAAGAAAGATGAAAAGAAACATGGCAAGGGCCACCAGAAAGATCTAACCAGTCACAGTTGTAATTGTCCCTGCTCTGAACCCTGAGAGTGCTTGGGTTTTACATGGTGACACAGAGTAATCATCTCCTGTCCAGACCACAGAGTAACTGCATGCTGGGCTGACTACATGCTGGGTGAGAGCAAAGGGATCCAGATAGAGCTTAGGGGTCTTTACTTGACAGCAGGCCAGAAACTACCATCAGAGAGCAAGAGTCACTCTCTCCTCTGTATGTTCCCCTGTCAAACTTGGAGTTGCCCCTCCAGAGGTCCAGATAAAAAACAGGCTGCTCTGCCAGGCTGTTAAGTCAAGTAAGACCAGAGCACAGTCCCAAACTGTAAACACCTCTGCACACTGGTTCTTGCTCTCAGTGCACCAAACAAGAAAACTATTCTTAGAACACTGTCAATAGTTGGGGGAAAATAAATATTTGTCTATGTATGTATATACTCTTGGGGGGGGGGGGGATTTGAATCTTAGTCTTTATAATCTTATAGTCTTTTGTACTAATGTGCCAACCAATTGGTACAAAATCCCTGAATAAGCAGATATCACTGCCTGGGTTCCTCTGTAGGACTATGGTCATGCAAACTGAGAAGATTTAAGAGACAGCCCTAAAATCCTGATGGGAAAAAGTCTTCTCTATTGTAAATACAAACCTGTGCGAACTATAACCATGGCCAGTGAGGGCAAACTCTTCCAAGGGTCACAGCAGAATGTTAAGATATTAGAGAGGTCTTTTAAAACGAGGGAGGGAGGCAGCTACAACTCCATTACAAATAATCCCTTACTGAATTTTACAGTCTGGGCCCAATTTCTAAATGTATGTTCAATGTCGATAGTATTGTGAAGCTCTTAAAAGAATAAAGCTTTCAAAGATCACGAAGAATTTACCTCATGTTTTTAAAAGAGGTGTTTTGCAAGGGCTATCAAATAGTATTCGAGGGTTGACAGAAAACCAAATATTTTCATTCAATAAATGTATGTGGGTAATATTCCGATTTACTCATTTGTCTATAAGTCAAATTCGACATTATGATCCTTTACTGAACATAAAGAATATGTTCCAAAAGAATTGTGCAGAGTACAAAGACAGATGTACTGATGACACTATTTTCAATATAAATACTAGAAAATACTAACTACTCATATGCAAAATGCAGAACATGACCTGATGCAATGGCAGCTTCTCAGTGCAGCGTCCACAGAATCCTTCCTGTAATTCAATACTCAGTCTTGAAGCTCCAGGGGAGATACAAATGGGAGAATACCTTCCTTGGCTAGCCAAAAAAAGAGGAAAAGGCCACTTGAAAGGGAAGTTTCCCAGACCTGGACCTGAGGGAGGGCACCAACCTCCATGTCAGCCACAATACCCATACATTTTTTTAAAAGCCAAGGCTGCTCACCATCTCCACCAACCTCTACTGCAAGAAACTTACTAATAGTAGCTCTTTACATCAACTCTGTACAGCTTCTCTCACCTCACATTCCATATTGCCCAGAGTATAGGTCATCAATAAATATCACAATCATAATTAACATTTAGAAAGCAGCGCTTAACTATAAGTGAGGGGGTCCAGAAATGAAAAGTCGCCAAAATAATTAGAAAGAAGAGAAAGGGATAGATGGGACACAGGTGCAGAGAAAAGAAGAAAATCAAAATTATCCAATTCTAGCTAATTAAAAGACTGAGAAAAATAAAAATTAAGCTATTTTATATGGCCATTGACACTCAGCAATCATTCCTATGTCTCTGTAAGACCGAGGAAGCCCTCCTTGCTTTAAAGTTTCTCGCAGTCCTGACCGGCAACGCGGTGCCCTGCCAGCAAACGGGGAACCAGGGCACTGACCCATGCGCCTTTTCTAGGTGCCACCCACCCACCACGCGTCCATGTCGTCCTCCTGAAATTCTCTGCCTCATTGAGAAGCCTCCTCCTTTTCAAATTAAGAGAGAGAGAGAGAGAGAGAGAGAGAGAGAGAGAGAGAGAGAGAGAGAGAGAGAGATTTAAAATAAAGCAAATGCCCTCTCCGACACCACAGCAAATTAACCACTGTCTTCCAGCAGCTTACTTACAGGGCGCACCCCAACCCCACCCTGGGCAGCGCACAGGGCAGGGGTCCCAGGGAAGCCTCCTCACCTCTGTGCAGGCAGACACCACAACAAAGTCAAGTGCCGAGCCTCGGCGGGGTGCTCATCGCTTCCTGTTTATTCCACCGTAAGGGTCAAAGAGAAATTCAACACACGCCTGCTTCCTCCAGGGCTCGGAGACCTAACCTAAGTGTACCAGAAGCCGCCCAGGATAATGGACTTCCCAGCCAATGCCGGGAGCTCCAGGCGGCCCCGCGAAAGACGTCCACGCGACGACCCTGGCAGACTCCGGGCCAGGCAGGTCCGAGGGGTTGGCGGGCGCGGGGCGCAGGATGGGTTTCCCGAGGGCACCGAGGCGCGGGGCTGCGGGGCGCTAGTCTCCTGGGTGTAAGGTCCAGGGGACGGGCGCCCTTCTTGCAAACTCTCCAACAAGGTCCTGTACCATCTTCCAGCTTCGTTCTGACCTCCAGTCCCCCGACCCGCAGTGGTTCGCCGAGAGCCCCAAGGGGACCCAAAGCTCAGTTGAGCGGCCACCTCCACGGTCACCCTGGCCTCCCGGCTGTGCAGAATCAAGTCTTGCAGCCTAAGGACGACCCGAGCCAGGGCGCCGGGAAATAGAACACGGGTGGGAGTTGGCAATGTTGTTTCTGTAGAGAACACCCGCAAAGGCGGCGAGGGCGCCCTCCGCACCGCCAGCCCGGTACCACCGCCCCCGGACTCCCGCCGCGCTCCTCCGCAACGCTGCTGCCCAGACCTCGCGCGCTCGCCAGCACAGGGAGGGTGCCCGGCGCTGGGCCGCTCCCTCCGATCCCCGCCGACGGCGCCGACTCGCGGACGTCCGGTTCCTGGAGCGTCCCGTCCCTGTGGCTCCCACTCCCCGGGGCCCTGCCACCCCCCGCCCGGCCTCGGCGCAGCGCGGAACTTGGGCCAGACGCAGCGACCACAGCAGCCACCTCAGGTCCTCACTCACCTGCGGCCGCCCCTCCCGAGTGGAAGCTGGGGACCGCCAGCGGTGCAGCTTGCCAGGCCGCGGGGTCCCGCCGGGCTGCGGGGCCGCCGCAGTGGGGGGCGCGCAGCGGGTCCGCGGGGAGCAGCGCGGCGCGCCGGGGCTCTTTAAGAGCTGGGGACCTCGCGGGCCTCCCCCGCGCTCTCCGCCCCCCTTTCACTTTCCCAGGCGCTGGCAGCCTGTCTGGCGGCGGCGGCGGGGGCTCCTCCCCGGCTCGCAGGAGATCCCCGGCCGGCCGCGGGGGCGCGCGGGGCGGACGGTGCCAGCGGCTCTCGCCTCCCTGTTCTGCCCGGCAGGCCCGCAGCCTCCAAGCGGGGATACCGGGGGTAGAAGGTGCAGCGGCCGCCGAGGGAGGCGTCCCGCCTCCTGTCGCTGGAGGGGGGAGTGTCCCGCCGCCGCCGCCGCCGCCGCCGTCTGTCTCCAGCCGTAACTGTGCTCGAAGAGGCTGGGTCTGTCTCCAACTCTCGGTATCTCCTCCCTCCCCATCCCCCTCCGCGGCAGGGACCCGGCGCGAAGCCAGGCAGCTAGGGGCCGCCGCGCTGGCTGCGGCAGGCCCGCCCGGACCCCGCGCGCACAGGCCGCATGGGCGTCTGCAGGCTGCGGGCACGGGGCTGGGGGCGCGCGACCGCCGAGGCCGCAGGACCCCGGGGCTCCGTGAAGCTGACTGGCTGGCTGGCTGGCTGGCTGCGCGTACGGGTGCGGTCTCCCGGCGCGCGCCCACCGCCGGCGGGATGGAGAACTCCAAGTGCTGACAGACTGCGGGCTGGGGCGCCGCGGGGAGCCGGCTCGCGGACTCGAGGTAGGGACTGTCTCGGGAGAGCGGGCCTCGGTGTGCAGTGCACCATTTAACTCGCCAAAATGCGTGCGCCCAACGGGCAGGGGGCCTTAGGGCTGCAGGACACCTAGTGAGACGGATGAATCCTAAGAGAGCCTGCCCCGCGAGGCCACCCTCTTAGGATCCCCACCGTTTAAAAGGGCGACGGCCCCAGACTGGAAGGTCGGATGGATTCTTCCCGCATGATTCTTCCTCCCTGAAGGACCTATATCTCTCCACCGAAGGCCGTTTAAGACTTGAACTCTACTCGAGTACAGACCGTGCATTTCGTCCTCCAGAAGTACTAATATTGACATCAGGCAACCTGGCAGTGTTTAATAGAGGTTTGGTTACTGCTATAGCATGTGGGCATTTTAACCCAATCTTACTACAGAGGGGCACCTTACTAAAGGGATAACAATTTTCAACATGCGCCCCCCCTAAAAGTTGACCAGCTCATACTTCCAGAATACCCGAGAAAAGTATCTAATGAAATCTATGATTAATTTGTCGGTAACTTTTCAGTTGGTGAAATGTTGGTTTAATTCAGCTTCCTTTAAAGAGCCCCCAGCTTTCCAACTATCTTAGTAATTAAGTAGAATTTGGTCAGTGCTCATATATAATATAATAATAACCACCACTTATTAGAGCAGTGCACCAAGCCCTGTTCTAAGTACACAGATTGTTTTATTTAATCCTCACAATAACTATAGTAGCTATCATTTCCCATATTACAGATGAGAAAGTTGAGGTGATGAAAGATTTATTAATTTGTCCCCAGAACACAAAGAGAGGAGTGTAAAATTCCTAACTGGCTGTATGTAAAGCAGGGAGTTGAACCATACTGCCACCCACCTATGGCAGCTTTGACATCCAGTTTAGTTCAGCTCAGCCCAGCAACAATGGACAGCATCTGTTCTATCTATGCCAGACACTCTGTGGACACAGTGAAGAACGCCCAGGTCCCAGGCTAATAGGAGCATGTGGGACAGCATTGAATCTAGCTATTAGGGTAAACTTTTTAAAATGAGCAGTGAGTTGATGAGTGCTTAATACGGGTTATCTGAATTAGGCAAGCATGTAGTTTATATTTAATGTACACAAATGCATGCCACACTAATAGCAACTCATATTATGGGCTTAGAGAGACTGTGTTCTTGTGCTCTTGGGGTCAAGAGAAATGGCTTTTTCTTCTAAACCAGAAACTGCCCAGAGACAGTGAAGAATGAAATGGTTTTTCCAAGACCACGAAATAATTTGTTTTTCTATTTTACTTGTGCATAATTTCCTTTGTATAATTTAACCCTTTCAATTGAGAGCTGAATTTTAAAATCTTAACCTCAATTTTACCATTTATGATAAATATTAATTTATCTTACATTTCTTTTTCTCATTGTCTTCGCTAATTTATAACTAGAAACTGCAGTCTATATTTCTATTTCTAGAAAATGGCTATGGGAGGAATCTCTCCCTGCATTTTCCACTCTGTCCCTGTCCTCCCTGTATTTGTTTTCCATTTCAGCTGTTGCCTCTCTCTCTCTCTCTCTCTCTCTCTCTCTCTCTCTCTCTCTCTCTCTCTCTCTCTCTCTCACACACACACACACACACACACACACACACACACACACACACACAAACTCCTTTCAGCAATGGAAAATTTGGACGTTTTTAGTTATAAGTTTGCTCTCTGTAAATGCAACACAATTATATGTCAGCTTTACGCTGACCATTAGTAATCTATTGCATTCACTCCAAGTGCCCAGAGTGAAGCCCAGAAGAGCAAGACTTTGCTTTGCTCAGAACAGTGGAGAAAGTGTATCCCTAGCACACAAAACTGAACCTGACACTCACTCAGGACTCAAGAGATATTTGGAGAATGAATGGAATCTAATAGACAAGTAAAAACGATGACTAAATTGGATGGAAATCAACTGAAATTGGTTTCAAGGAGTAGGGCATGAGAAAATTCTTTTTCTGTGTGAATCCATTGTAGTTTACCTAGTGTTAGCTATATCCTTACTTCTATGAACCATACTCAGTGCATAGAAGAATATCAATCATCTGAGGAAACAAAAATAGAAAGGGCAAATATGAGCAAATGTTGGGAAGAAAATCCCAAAGACCACAATATAAATGTGAATCAGAGAATATAATTCTGTTGTTTGGATATCATGCATAACATTTAGATGAAACTTAAGCTATCCAAAATGATCTTTCCTTTTCTTTTTACCTTATAATTTAAATAAGAATTGGAGAGAAGGAAGTGAGAAAGAGAAGCTCGAATTGCCTGGTTCTGCTGGGGAAGTGAGAGCCCAAGTCTGGATAAATACATAGGACCAGAATCTGTGGATGAGCTTAGCTCCAGGAGAGAGGGATCTGCTCCATATGTCTTGATGTCATGGGCACATTTCATCATGTTGCTCTGCACCATCAGACTGTCCCAGTGTTCAGTCTGTAAACTGGAGGAGATAATAATTCCTACATTACAGAATCTGTTGTGAAGTTGGCCATATCCCCATCTACATACATCTACCCTCTCTGGGATCCACACACCACGTTCCTTCTATGGGTGTAGATTTAAAATCACAAGAGACACAAAGGAAAATATTTTTATCAGGCAACTTCTGCTTTCAGCCTTACTG
This sequence comes from Macroglossus sobrinus, assembly GCA_004027375.1. Lineage (NCBI taxonomy): Eukaryota > Metazoa > Chordata > Mammalia > Chiroptera > Pteropodidae > Macroglossus > Macroglossus sobrinus. Next base: position 19,409 of record PVKZ01005806.1, on the reverse strand, counting down.
CAATACTCTTCTTGGGCAAAACAAAACAAAACCCAGAGTATCTGCCCTCTTCTTGAAGAGGCGGGGATAAAGGAGAAAAAATACAGCAAGAAAAAATGTGAATGATTACCTCAAAGATTATCCATCCAGACACATTTATGTATGTATGGTATCTATATATCAGTTAACAAAAATGATGGAACAACTCCTGAACAATGACACATTATTTTCAAGTCATTTACAAATATTAAAGTATAGTAAAGTTTTCACAATCTCTTAAGACCACAGTCGTTCAAAACTTATGCCTCTTCTGGTGCCCCGAGTTAACCCACACCCTGGCAGAGCATCTCAAGGCTTGATGAGTTTCGCCCTGAACTTTGGTGTTCTCTCTCTGCTGCAATGACCAGCAGCTGAGCATAAGGTGGCTGCTCCAGCCTCACCCTATTCCATTGCTTTCCGACACACAGACCCAGCCAGCTCCTTAAATTATCAATAGGTTAAGTATTTAGAATAGTACCTGGTCCAAAAATATACTCAAAAAATATTAGTTTCCTTCATTCTTTTTCCTTACCAGCAGGAACAAGCTCTCTTGTGACTTTGTACTATGTCAATTTAGCAATGCTGATCCTTGCTTCTCAGAATTCCCTTCCCGTGGGGTTCCAGGTTGAGGTTGCCACGAGAGAAAGTTGTGTGCAATATGGAAGAAGGAAATCAAGAAGTGATTGGTCCCCTACATGGGGGAATGGGGTGCCAAGCACTGTAAAACCTGCATGCATCTCTTGTCCCCTTGTCCTGGGTCAGATGGTGGCATGTGCAGCCCTGTGGCAAAGGGCACCAGCCTCCTCTACAGGTTGCCTGCATCATTGAAGTCAAAGGTGAAAAATAGTTTGTCTGTCTTCGTGGGTTCCAGGTTGTCACTCTGTGTGTATCTGTCCTTGATCTTTTCTACTTCATGGCTGGTTTTCCTCCCTGCATGCCAGGCCTGCCAGACCCAGACTTGATGGCCTTCCACAAGCTTTTCACTACTGCCTATAATAAATCCTGGTTCCATATCACAGAGGTTCTGCTTTTCTGATTGATACCTGACTGATACAGAATGATACACCTGTATATGACCCCATTTTAGATGGAGATTGGTTGCTTGTAGAGAACGTAACCCCCTCAATCTAGCTGGCTAGACTGGGGAAAGGTGTTTCATAAAAAATGGATAAACTCTTTAAAAGGTACTTTACAAAAGAAAATACTAAATAACCAATAAACAAATGAAAAGGTTCTCGACTCATTAGAGAAATGTAAGTTAAAACCATAATAAAATAGTATATCCACTGAAACAGTGAAAATTAAAAAGACTGACAATTCTAAATGTTTATAATGATGTGATACAGCTAGAATTTGCATACTGACCACGTCCAGTCCCAGAAGGGCAGGGAAAATGAGTGCAGATGTTGGCCAAAAGGTAAGTACAAGCGCGTTCATACAAGTTTATTCAGTACTATTAAAAAGAAAAAATTGAAAACAACTCAAATGTCCATCAGTGGATGAAGAATAAATAAATTGGGGTACACTCATATAATGGAAGACTACACAACAGTTTAAAAAATTTAAAACAGCAGACACACACAATAGATGAATGTCATAGAAGCTTATTTGAGTGCAAAAAAGTAGAAGTGCAAAAAATAGAAGTGCAAAAAAATAATAATGTGTGATTTTATTTATGTGAAGTTCCAAAACAGAAGAAGCTAAATGATGGTCATAGAAGATAGAATAATGTTTAACTCTGGGTAGGAAGAGGCAAAAAAGAACCTTCGGGGCATGGTGGGTAGGAAATGTTCTATATTCTGATCTGGGTGTGGTTACAGGACTGTACGCATATATAAAAATTCATTAGCTATACATCTAAAATCAGTATATAATGATATATATTAAAATGGAAAAGTTTTGAATAGTAAGAGGACTTTTGCAAAGTGAAGTCACTCAGCAGTAGAGCCACCTCTGTCAGATGGGAAGGGCAGAGAGGAACTATGCCCACCCTGCTATCCCCGCCAAATACTTCACAAGTCTTCCTCCTGCCATACAGATCTTGATCCTTTTCTCCTGAATGAATGACTAGTTGGTGCTAAAAAAGACCTGAGGTTTATATGCCCATAAGACATGCTCACAGATGCGTGAAGACAGCATGTTACCATGAATAAGGCAATGCCTCTTAGAAGCTGCCCTTGATGTCCTTTAAAACTGTTTCAGTGGAGAGCTGGGGACACATGGTGGGACTTGAGGTCTAGATTCTGAACTTCATCCTTAGGAGTTTCCCTGCTCTGTCCAATTCAGGGCACAAAACTCAAAGACCAGACATTCTGTTTAATTTTTTTGAATTATAGTTTGGCTGTCAGATAGCATTGGTTAAATTAAACACTTGAAGTATCAATTGCTACGTGAATACTGGCATACCTCATTGTACTGCACTTCACTTTATTGCACTTCATAGATGCTGCTTTTTTTAACGAAAGCAAAACCCTCTACTAGCAAAAAAAGGTACAACTCACTCTATTTTAATACTCAATTTATTGAGGTGGTCTGGAACCAAACCCATAATATCTCCAAAGTATGCCTGTATATGTGTATTAATATTGCTATAAGAACCACACCTATCATACACACACACACACACACACACACACACCTGAATCTACACATCTCTGTACCATCTTTAGTATATTTTTCCTAAAATGCCATCTCATTTTTTTCATTGTGTAGAGAGTATAAATACCAATCTACACCCAAATGTATAATAATTTAGTTTATTTTTTATAATTCAGTGTAATTTCTGACCCTACGCTTCCATTCTGCAGACCTGGTGGGAAATTTAACCGCGGACCTTGGGGATGCCCTCTCCCCAAATTTTTGCACCATTCTAGAATATTTGGAAATGCTGGGGCAGGGGCTACATATGTCTCTCCTGTGACGTCTATGGTCAGCATCCATGTGACCACCTGAGATACAGCGCAACCTCCCTGGAGATTTCTTCTGGGATGTAGGACCTAGGAGCCCCTGCTCTTGGCCCACAGCTATCTCAGTCTTGTCTGCAGAGGAAATCCTTTCCCTCTCCTGCCTAGTTTGTTTAGATTGCATGACCTCCTCTCCCTGCCAATAATCATTTCTCAAAGGGAAAAGGAATACTGTTTAAGGGGCTAAGTATGTAGCCCACCAGATGCCAGGCTGTTAAGACACTAAAGAGCCTCCTGGAATGGCTGTTGCCAACTCCCAGAGCCCTAGAACATTTCTGCTAAGGGCTGGAGACAGATTCAGACATGCCAAGAAACAAATGGCTGATGCAGAAAGCAATATTTAAAAATATCACCATTTCATTTAAGACCCTTGTGATGAAAAGGAGAAAACTGAGTATCAGGAAACCCAGCTCTGCTCTTAGCTACCTGTGATAAAATGGGCAAATTACTTTACCTCTCTGAGCTACAACATCACATCTAGAAAAAGAGAAACAGACTAGATGATCTCAAAGACTTCTTAGACTTTTCTTGCTTTTATTCACCAAAAACTCATTGACGTTCTACTATGTGCCAGACTCTGAGCCAGGCCCCTAGAACACAGCTGTGAATTAGACAAAATCTGCACACTCACTGGGCTCAAATTTCCCACTGAAGTAAATGACAGTCAGCACAGGCAAAAGGACTCCCATTTATAAAACAGAGGATGTTTTAAGGCTGCCACGATCCACACTATCTTCATCTTGCCTTTCCAAGTGAAATCTCTGGTCATGCCCACCTCACCACAGCCTTAAAATGTTCACCCACCAAAAAACAAAAAAAAAACAAAAAAAAACAGGAAAGCTCAAACAGCCAAGGGATTTGAGGACTGGTAGAAACTCTGACTATTTCAGCATTTTGGGCAAAACCCTCCATTTAACTTATTTGGCCATTCTAGGTGTGATAAAATAAATAATAAAATAATAAAATAAAATAAATATTATATAAAATAAAATAATAGAATCAAGGTCAACACTTGATTAGGCAAAAATTGTTAAGCAGGCAACTTCTTCTTTGCTAGCAGCCAGCTAATCTTAATTAAAATGAGAGCCGATAACTCAACACTTTTATAGAATTTTAGAATATTCTAGGGAAGTACCCCGAAGGTTAAACCAATCCCAGACCTCTCTACTACAATTCTTGCCAAATGGTTTTCCATCTCTCCTTGAACTCACTGCCTTCCTGGGTAGCTCCTGTGGACTATGCTGAGTTTTTAGAAAATTATCTTGGACTAAGCTGAGGTCTGGGTCCTTGCAAGCTTCTTTCCATCATCCAGCTTCAGTTCTCCTATGTGTGCTGGCTGCTGTCCTTTTCCACATGAATCCTATCTGAGGGCAGCTTTCCTGCTATACTTTCCTTCTCCAAGCCAATGGCCATCTTTCTTCTGACCATTTTTTATTCACTGTGGCCCTGAGTCCCCTTACCATTCTTACCACTTTCCTCTAGATGATCCTGTCTGACCAGTCCCCTTTTTAGAGTCTAGTGCCCAAAACCTAGAGCAATTTCATGCATGGTTTTCACTAGTTATATCAGGTTGGTCATTTTCCTGGACACAGAATTTTCATTAGTACAAACTGATACTGTAATAATGCATTTTAGCAGCCAATCACAAATAGCCCACAGCTAAGCATTTTGGGCAAATGATAAGACACAACTCAAACTGATGCTGAAAAGAGAATTTCTTGGCTCAGCTTATCTGTGAATCTCAGTAGCTGCATATGGCTTTAGGCAGATCTGAAGCCAGATCTTTAACCAAAGTGTCACATTTTTGTCTGTCTCTCCATGCCATGTTACCACTCTGGTACCCACCTTGGTCTGATTCTCAGCCAAGTTCTCTCCAGAGGGCACCCATAACTCCCAGTTGCTCTAGCTTCCCATTCTGCCAATGGTTTAGCACTCTCGATGAAAGAGTGAATCTTTCCCAAGATCCTGGACTATCATGTATTCACCCAAGATCCAATCATCACAGCAGGAAGATGGGGCTCTCTAATTAATCAGGGCTGAGTCCTGTGCCCACCCTGCTAAGGGCCAGAGGAAAGTGTTTCTACAACCAAATAAAGGCAGAGGAACACTCATTAGGCAAGAACAGTTAATGCTCACTCTAGTCATGTCGGCTGTATTTAAACTTTGGCTGCCCCACACGCCCAACCTGGACATAGAATCAGCACCAAGCCCGCTGCCTGCAATAACAGCCCTCTCAACATAGATGATGCTACATGCTGCTTTGTAACCTCTTTTGTTTCACTTAACATTATGGTATAAACATTTCCTCAAGTCATCAAGAATTCTTTATGACATTTTAAAATACTGGGTACTATTTCATGTATGTACCACAATTTGTTTAAATGTTCTATTGTTAAATATCATATTATTTTCTTTTTTGTGTGTGTGCCTATAAATAATATACACCAATATGAATAGCTTTTACATCTTTTTCAGAACTTGATTATTTTTTTAGAAGAGATGCCTCAAAGTTGAATAAATGTGTGAAAGAATATTTCAAAGTTCTTGAACATATTTCCAAATTATTTTCTAGAAAGATTATACCAATCTACATTTTTATAGATATAAAGGTACGTGGTAACTTTAACCTGAAAAGAAAACCACAACATATAAATAATATCCTAGCTAGCTCAAAAGACTGAAACTCTCAGTATATCAGATGCCAGCAGATAGAGGCTAAACATTTTCAGATTTAAATTCAGAGGCTTGAGAACAAGAAATTTCTCATACCAGAATACACAGGGTAAAATGGTTGGCAAAGTCTTCATTGGCCATCCTGGCATCTCAGCCCATCTCACTCTCCCTACATATCTTACCCATTTTCCCCATGCCTTCAATTTTTAGAAAAAGTTCTAAAATCGTGCATACTAATTGGCTGTAAAACTTAATCCAAGGAGATTAATAAACAGGAAACTAAATTAAATAAATTAACACCTCATTCTGACCTTTCGGACATCAATAAGTTGATTGGAAATATGTTCTTGGACAAACCTTTTCATGTTCTGTTAATCGCATGGTGTGAGCAGCTGTCATTCCAAACCCATTCTAAACTTCATCTTATTCCTATGAATATTCAAGGACAGGGTGAACTGTAGACTAAGTTGTTATTTTGATGGCCGACAGTGTATTCTTTATAGTGTATCAAAGTATGAGTGATAAATCAAAGTAGAGGTTGGGAATTCTGGTAATAGTCTTTGTTGTAAATAGGCCGATTAAGTGAAAATAATTCTGTGCCTGCTACCATTTATTGAACACATACAAGCACACAGTTGAAAAGTTAGATCTTTATTTCATCCTTAAGAGCAAACTTTGAGTCTCACACACATTAAATGACATGCTCAAATCTTACAACCACTACAACCTGGGATCTGACTCCCAAGCTGGTGTCTTACTGACACATCTCCCCGTCTCGAAATTGGCTGTACACAATGGCCACCCATCCTGGCTTCTCTAAAACTGGGATATCACTTTTCCCCCTAAACATGTAGCATAAAGTTATTAAATGAACATCTAGTTGAAACTAATAAAATAATTTTAAATTACTGGTGAAAGCACTATGGATATTTTAATATTGGTCATTCACAATGAGTAAAGTATCTAACTTTTGATCATGGGCAATAACAAGAACATCTTCTCCTGAACAGCATAATTCAGAGTCAAGGCTGCAAATCCAATGTCTCTTCAGAGTTATTTGCCTTTCCTATCCTCATCTTAGAGGCAGGCATAGACAATGTCCATGATTATAGCATAGTGCGAGGATGTCATTGTCAGAGCCCCCTTTAAGACCACCCACAGCAGAGAAGCTGAAACATCCCTGCCAACCCTGGGGACTTGTTTTCCACCTCCCTCCTCATCATCCCCTACCCTCAGAATTACCACTGTTATGTATTTTTGCTCAGCTGTGTCAAGGAAGAAAAGTTGGAAGATCAACAGTAATATTAAAATTACCTAAGCTTTGGGAATATTTTATCTTTTTATACCCACTCATTCTATCACTTTTTCCATTCAGCAAATTTTGCAGCTGCTTCTTATGAGCAGAGATCAAACCCTCAATGTCATGTTTCATTCAAACTTGATTACTTTAAAAGGCATAAATTGAAAATTTTCACATAAAATTTCAAATTTCTGCTTCTCCTGAAAAATGGGAAGACCTAGCTATGCAGCTCTACATTCCCAGGCAACAGGGCTGGAGTTGACTGTGGCTGCCCATGGATAGAATATAGCTGGGAATCTTCATGCAATCTCCTACCTAGTTTAAATGAGGGAGTGATGTGACATGATTCCATTTTTGTTTATTAAAGTTTTAAAAGTTTAACCTGGATGGACCATGGACTTAGTTTGGATGGAAACTCAGGTGAGTACATCTAGAATCCAATTGTTTCTCACCACCCTTGCCACCTTCCTAGTATAGTGCAAGCCACCATCCTCTTCCACCTGGACAACTGCAACAGCTTCCTAACTTTTCTGCTTCCCCTTCCCTCACACTATGGTCTCATCTCACAGGCAACCTGAATGGTACATTTAAAACATGGCATCACTGTACTCCAATACCTTGAGTATCTTCCATCTCACTTGGAATCCCATCCAATGTCCTTTCCAGGGTCTACAGAGCCCCTGCCTGCCCCTCTGCCTTACCTCCTACATTCTCATCTTCACTTCTGTGCTCCTGGGATGTAGTGGTGTTAAAAATAATATAAATAGACCCACTTTAAAATGGAGTCAGAGCTGCCATTTCAAAAGAACTGCCTTGTACTTCTTATGCCTTAAATGTTTAGAATATTAAAACTGGACAAAATAACCTTGGGCTGGGCCTAAAGCATATGTATCTCAAAGAACTGTTTGCAAGGATAACAAGAAAGAAGATATTATGACTACTGGACTAATGACTACTAGACTGAAAATTAAAACACTTTAGAATTAGCATCACTATGTTAGCTCTTTAGCACCAACAAAATTACCTTCCTTCTATCGTAATTGTTCCCTTCCCTTTCTCATAAATAGCCCCTGCCTTTGTCTCTTAATCAGAACACTATTTGGGTTTCTGCCTGAATCAGTGCTTCCCAAACAGCTATTCTTTTTTTTTTCTTTTTCTTTTTTTTTAATCTATAAATACTTGTAGCCTATCACATCCGCTTTTTTATTTTCAGGTTGACACTGACCTCCCCCCATTTCCTGATCGAGCTAAGCTTGCTCCTACCCTGTGCCCTGTATTTGCTGTTCCAGTCTTTGGCACTCTTGTGTATTAGAGGTCAGCTGGCTGACTTTTTCCCTGTCCCAGCTCTCTGCTCAAATGTTACCTTGGTCCTCCTGCCAACTGAGACCAACTAGGATCCCACACATTACTGACTTCAATCACACCTTTTCTGTTTTATTCTTCACATAGCACCATCCCTAACTGACACTGCATTTGTTTGTTGTCAGTCTCTACACTCTACAAAATCCCCACCATGAGTGTACGGCTATGGTCTGTGAACCTCACACCATCCCAGCACATGGGACTGCACAGTAACCACTTTGGAGGGAATGGCTGATGGAATGCCTATAAGGAGGCTGTCATGTGGGGTCAGGTTCAAGATCATGGGGATGTAGCCAAGGGAGTGGGGTTGAAGTGGAGCGAGGAGTAATATTTGAGAGCTATCCAGGAAAAAAGGCCAACACACTGTGGAGATGGGCTTCAGTGGGCGTAGGGATGCCCTCCAGGTCTCTAACTTGCATAGCCAGGTGAAAAATGGTACCATTGCATCCTGATAGTCACTAGAGAGAACCAGGCTGGAGGAGAAAGCCAAGAGTTTAGATCTGGACATTGGACACTGTGTGGGAATTACAAGCTATATGGATGCCAGAAGATGAATTTTCTCTGGTCACTCTGAGATTTTTCTGTTCAGAACCATCTTTCTGTATAAGAATCTTTTGCTAGCAGAGAAGTCACACAGAGAAGTGATGCCCAGGACTTTGGCTGGCAGCCTTTCTGCCCTGTGTCAAACAGCAGCTCACAGCAAAAGATAAAGAGCACTAACCGCAGGTACTCTTCTCACTTGATGAGCATACAACCAGCATGCTGCTGAACTCGGAGTAGGATGAGGGCGTGGCTCCCATGGCTGATGCCAGTCACCACTGGCAACTGGCTGTCCTAATGATATAACTGACTGTTTCAATAAAGTAGAGCTTTTCTTAAAATCTGGAGGCAGGTCTTTTCTGACATAAACCAATTCAAACCTTTTGTGTCCACTGGAACTTAATGGTTGGGGCAGTGTGATGGTATTTGGAAAATGATATGAAAGTGAGGAAGACAAGATTCCCCACATGTCAGGACAGCTTAATGGAGTCATTGACATCTGGCTGCCCAGGAATTGTAGAGGCTTATAGAAAATTCAGCACAGTGGATAACCCCTCTCACAGTCTGTTACTCTAGATGTAGAATCAGATTAAAAATGAAAGTAAAGTATCAGCTCACAAACATAGGCTTGGGAGCAAGGTAAGTGGCCAGAATAGATATACATGGCCCATGTGAAAGATTAAACACAGAAGGAATCACAGGTATGGGTTTCAGATCAGCAGCCCCTTTCATCCCTAATGAAACCAAGGATTCTGTAACTAAGGACTTGTCTACAACATAAAATAACTGAAAGTCCTCCTCAATTAAAAGGAAGGAAGAAGAGAGAAGATAAAAAAAGTTTTACATTTTCAGAAATTGAATTCTTCCCATAGACCACAAAATAGAGACCAATTATAGGAAAATTTTATTTTAATGGCCATTCTAGTTGAATATTATCTCTGTTGACTATAAGTAATTCTGTTTTAGTATGTGTCAGTTAAACTTCTGCTTTTACTGACAAGAGTACCTTCTGCCAATGAACTGTGACTTGAATCTGAGTGATTTGTGTAAATGTGTTATGATTAATTGAGCTTTAAAAATTCACTTTGAGGGTCTCAAGGTCTTAGAAATGACTGTGAGCTTGGGAAAAGGCACATTCTAAAAAGGTGATTAAAGATACTTAACTGACACAAAGCCCCTCTAAATTTATTTTGGAGGAGGCAATTTTTTAAATTATGTGTGTTCAAGAAGGATAAAATTTAATTTTTTAAATATGTTAGCATTAGAACAAAATAAAGTATGGCTTAGTAAAGTTGGAGTAGGAGAAACATCAGTATGAACTTACATAATATAAAGGAATTCCATCTCTGTCACTAACAGGAAAAGTGGACAATCCTCTAATTCCCTTAATACCTTCCTACAGCCTATACTTATAGAGACTACCAAGGCCTAGATCTCGGTCACTATTACTCCTCCCGACATATAGGAGTCAGAAATTCTTGGAAAGTCATTGAGTCCATGTTGGAGATGGGGAAAATTAAGATGGACCCAGGACCTCTTGTTCTTGCCAGAGAATGATTTCTAAAACGTTTGAGGTATTGTTAAATAAAACAAAAAACTCTCACTAGCCAGACTGTGATGTTTTGTGTATTGAAAAGAAAGTACCCATTATAATCAATTGGAGCATGTTAAAAAGCCGTGAGACCATAATAAATCTAAAGAAAAGGAGTTTTATTTTTTTAATGCTTTCATTTAATACATCCAAATTGTCTGACTCTTACACTCAAATTCTAATCACTTAAGTTGACTATCTCAAATAATACATAAGGATATAAAGATATAATTAGAGTACATTTTTTAAATAATCATTTTTATGTTATTTGTTAATTTTAAGGTAAAACATGTTAAAATTAGAGATGGAATTATCTAAAAAGTAAAGTAAGGACAAGCATATCAAATAGTAGCTAAATGAAATTTTATAAATAATTTTGAAAACCAAACAGCTTTACCATGCAATTCAGCAATTATGCTCTCTGATATTTATTCAATGCACCAAATATTTATAACAGCTTTATTCGTAATCACCAAAACTTGGAAGAAACCAAGATGTCCTTCAGTAAATGAATAAATATATAAATGGTGGTACATCCAGACAATGGAATATTATTCATCAATAAAAAGAACTATCATGCTGTTAAATGACATGTAGGAGCCCTAAATGCATACTGATAACTGAAAGAAGAGAAACTGAAAAGCCTACATATTGTGTGAGTCCAACTATATGATATTATGCAAAAGACAAAACCATGGAGATTGTAAAAAATCAGTGAGTGCCAGGGATTCAAGTGAGAGAGTGATGATTCGGTGGAGCATGGAAGAGTTTTAGGGCAGTGAAACTATTCTGTATGATACTGTAATGGTTGATACATATTATTATTCATTTGCCAAAACCCAAATAATGTGTAACACCAAGAACGAACTCTGGTGTAAACAATGGAATTTAGTTAATATCAATATTGGCTCATTGATTATAACATTAGTGTATCACACTAATGCAAAATAATAATAAAGGAAACCTAGGGAAGAAGTGATAAGAGGATATATCGGAATCCTCTGTACTTTTCACTCAAGTCTTCTATAAACCCAAAACTGCTAAAAAAAAAAAAAGTAATAAATTTTATTAATTAAAATAAAATCTCTAGTTTCTTTCTATCCACCTCATAAAATGGGCCAACAGGAGACCTTATTACCAGACACACTAGAAATGAAGAATAGTTTGATCGAAAACACTTATCTATGCATAATAGGTGCAGCAGACAAAAAACAAAAAGGTCATCAAGGTAATCTCTAAGCTAAACACAGGTGTGTATCCAATAACATCAATATTAGTAATAGTTCTTTTACTTTTTTAAGCTCATCACTTATTTTGTCATATCTGTTGCTTCAATTATCAGATTCAACCTGTCACATACTCAAAAAGTAGTGTGTGGGATAAGAACTGTCTTGGGCTTCCAATTAAATATGGTAGATTAGCCTCTTGTGTTTATTACTCCCCATTCAAAAGTCCTGCTGAAATGATAATAAAAGAATAGAAAAGGTACAAACCCACAGCATCAAAGAAAATGATAGACAAGACCAACTATAAACAGATTTCTATTAATTTTGGAGAATGAAGCTTAGAAAAGTACCACAGAGGTGGGGAGATACAGAGGTCATAGAGTGAGCCAGTTTTCTCCACAGAACCAGGGAAGCATCTGAAATAACAAAAGTGGAGGGGTTGGGGGAAGTGTTACTTGTGAATAGAAGTATGTGGAATGATTTGAACTATGGGTTTTCTTCCCCACCCTGAGACCTCCCTCCCACAGCACCCTCCTTAGAGACCGCCAGTTATTCTCCAGAAATGTCACACTCTGTATTATATGCACTAGACGAAAGGCACCAAATTAAGCAAGGAGGCATAGCGTTAAAAGCAGAAAAACAAAGAACCCAATCATGCGGCTCTCTGACACTTTCCTCTGCCCTGTTCTCAATTATTTATTCAATAAATATTTATTGATGGAACTTTATATGAGATACTGTTTTAAAGGATTCAACAGTGAATCAGACAAGCAAAGTCCCTGACCTTATGGAGTTGTCATTCTAGCAGGAAACATAAGCAATAAACAAATATATTAAGAAATATATATTAAAAGTGCAGGTGATGCTCAAAGAAAACTGAAGTAAGATAATGGGATAGAGTGATAGGACTTTCTTTTGGAGAAGTGGTTAGGGCTGGATCTCAGAGGAGGTGGCAGAGAAGCAGACACCTGAATAAAGTGATTCAGGTCTGTGGGTACAAAGATTGTGGGTACAAGAGTTCTAGGTACCAAGTACAACGGCTATGAAACAGGAGCATATATAGCATCAAGGAAGCCAGTGTGTGCCAGATATGCAGTCATCCAGAGAAAAGTAAGGATGAGGGAAGAAAGGATGATGGAGACCAGATCCTGTAGGGTTTGAAGATTATAATGAGAACCAGAGATTAGATTCCAAGGGAGATGAGAAGTCACTGGAAGAATCAGAGCATATCTGAGGTCCATTATAAAAGGACCACTCTGGATGCCATGTGGAGAATAGATGAGGGAAGGATGATGGTAGAGGCACCAAACTGTCAGGTGCTATAGAAGAGCACCAGCACCAGACTGCCCAACAGCACCACTAGCACATCAGCAGGAGAGAGGTGTGTCTCCTTTGGTGTCAACAAATGGACTCTAAGAGAGGCTTTACATATTGAAATCAAGGTCTGCTGTAGAAAGGCAATGAACCCCTGGTCACACACAGTACAGCCCAAAAGGACACTGGACAACAAAGACCGTACACACAGAGCTTCCAATCCCCTTTTCTTCTTCATTTTTCTAATTCAATTACAATATAGTTCAAACATTTAAGTACAAGAATAATATGACACCTGTATCATCAGCAAATTAAAACAGAAACTATTTTACCTTATTTGCTACATATCTTTCTGTTTTAAAATGGATGGACTTCCAGTCAAGATGGTGGAATAAGTTAATGCTGTCCTTGCCTTCTCCCACAACTGTGTCAAAATTAAAACTAAACAACAGAACAACCATCATTGAGAACTGCCTGAAGTCTAGCTGAACAGAAGTCCTATAACTAACTATATACAGATGAAGCCACATCAAGACTGATAAGAAAGGTAAAGTTGGGGAAAGTGCTGGGCCCATACCCATGTGTGCCGTTAAAAATTGAAAGAAATTTCTCAGCTTCAAAGGTCCCCCCAAGGAGTGAGGGGTCCCCTCCCCACATCAAGCTCCATGGGCCAGGATTCCAGTTCTAGGGATAGAAGTACCCACAGCTTCAGCTATGAAAACCAGCAGAGATTGTGACTGAGTGAGACAAAGGGTAGCTGAAGTCCCACGTGTTCCTCTTAAAAGGCCCACACATAGATATACTCTCCAAGCTGTCATTTATATATTATGCAAGGGCACAAGAAAAATATTCCCCAAAATCCTTCTTGAATTGTTTTATAATATGTGCTATTCATATATGAATATGTGCTATAGCTGAAAGACAAATACTCAAAATTAAGAAATTTTCAGTATAAGGTACTTTTAGTAAAATTCAAGAGAAATTAAAAATAAAGAGTTTTGGAGAAACATGGCAAAGTAAGAGATGTCCCCAGATCTCTCCCCTTGAAACAACAATAAGCTGAATATATAAAAGTCATCGAAAAACACCCAAACTGCACACCAGCACATCTGAGTGTGGGGTCTGCGCATAAGAGCTACCACAGGTCAGAAACCCCAAGGTGTTGGACAGTGGACTAGGAGAAATAAAGAAACTGCCTCTCACAACCACCAGAGCTCCCTGTAGGATGAGGAGGACGGGAGTAGGTGAGGCGAGTTCCCTGAACCGCTCCACGTGGGAGTGCTGTGAGATCCATGGTGGCCAGCGACAAGGCCCAGCCACCAGGGCAGAGAGCAGAAAAGCAGGATGGCAAAGAAACAACAGATGATTTTTACCAGCTCTGGTTGCAAAACCAAGGCTGAGCTGCAGTTCCTAATGGCCAACCCTTTGACACTGAACACCGTGGCGCCCCAAGAGAATCTGAGCAAATGCTACTGAAACTATCACTAACACTGACAGAGAGTGAGACAGAGGATAGTGAGCGCGATGAAATATCTATAAGAAAAAAATAAGGCATTTTTTAAACATTATGTAAAGCAAGGATCCAAGAGGCTTAGACACCACCTACCAGAAACCAAAAGAAAAGCGCATTCTTTGCAACAGGCTAAAGAGAGACCTTTATATAATAAATCTTCTTTCTGGAAAAAAGCTGAATACACTTCTATTAATGCCCAGGCAGAGAAATAGTACATTAAACACCATGAACAACCAAGGTGACAAGGCATCTCAGAAACAAAGAGAAAAATCTCCAGAAAATGAGCTTGCAGACATAAAAATATGCAACTTCTGATAAAACTCAGTGAGTTCTATCAACAATTTCAAGAAATGCAAAAACAGCTAGATGACCAGAGCGAGGAGATTGAAATTCTCAAAAAGAACAGACTAGATCTTCTGGAGTTAAAAAAACACACTGCAAGAGATGAAAATTGAAATGCCAAGCTTGGGAAATAGAGATAACCAAATGGAGGAAAGGATCAGTGATATTGAAGACAGAAATCTAGAAATAAATCAGAACAAAAAAGAGAGAAACTGAAGAATGAAAAATAATGAAAGAGAAATAGAAGAACCAGATGATACCATCAGGAGAAGAAACATAAGAACAGTAGACATTATCAAAGGTGAGGAAAAGGAGCAGGGACTAGAAAGCATTTTCAGACAAATAGTTGATGAGAATTTCCCAAATCTAAATAATGAACTGAAGCTTGGAATTCAGAAAGTTAACAGAATACCCAATTATCTCAACCCAAAAAAGGCATAACCAAGACACATTGTATTAAAATTATCAAAAATCAACGACAAAGACAAAATTCTCAGGGCAGTGAGAGAGAAGAAGACACTAACTTATAAAGGAAAACCCATTACATTATTTTCAGACTTCTCAGCAAAATCTTACAAGCCAGAAAGAAGTGGAATCACATATTCAAACTATTAAGTGAAAGGAACTACCAACCTATAATAATGTATCCAGCTAAGCTCTCCTTTAGATATGAAGGAGAAATAAAGACCTTTCCAGACATAAAAAAAAAAAAGAGGGAATTATCCACTACGAGGCCTGCACTACAGGAAATACTGAAAGTGGTCAGCTCACCTAAAACAAAATGACAAAAAAAAAACACACACAATTAGAAGTAATGTGACTATCAGGTAAAATAAAGCAGAGGAGTGCAACCCTTACTAAGAAGAGGGCATTATAACCTTAAACAATAAGAAGAGAATTGCTATAGCAAGATAGTAATGAATGTTCAGCATATATAGGGACAAATTGAAACAACAATGACTGAAAAAGGGAAGATTAAAGATTCAAATTCATAAAGGGGAATGGAAATAAGAACCACAGAAGAAAATGGATGACTGTGTGTGTGTGTGTGTGTGTGTGTGTGTGTGTGTAAAAAACTATTTGTATTTGTATTCGTAATGGTAACCACACACCAAAGATTTATAACTGAAGCATATAACATAAACAAGAAGAACCAGAAGAAAAACCCACAAAAGCCAACCAAAATAAACAGAAACACAAGGACAAGGAAGCGAAGAAAACACCAAGCTACCAGTAAGGAAAAGATAAAAGGGCTATAAGAAGACCTCATATTTCAATAATCACCCTAAATATTAATGAACTGAACTCACCAGTAAAAAGGCTCCAAGTTGCAGAATGGGTCAAAAAACAAAACTCAACTACATGCTGCCTCTAGGAGACACATCTTAGTTTCAGTGACAAATACAAATTTAAAGTGAAAGGGTGAAAATGATATTTCAAGCAAATGGTATTAAGAGAAAAGTGGGAGTAGTGGTACTAATATCAGATAAAATAGATTTCAAAATTAAAAAGGCAAAGAAAGATTCTGAGGGACAGTTAATAATGATAAAGAGAATCATTCCCCAAGAAGACATAACACTTATTAATATATATGTTCCCAATCAGGGAGCCCTGAAATATGTAAAGCAATTACTAACAGAACTAAAGGGGAAAAAAGACCAAAAACTATCATAGTAGGAGACCTAAATACCACACTGTCAGTTATGGACAGATCATCCAAACAGAAAATCAATAAGGAAATAACATTCTTAATTGACACATTAGGCCAACTAGACATAATTGACATTTACAGAGCCTTCAATCTCAAAACAATTGATTATACATTCTTCTCTAGTGCACGTGGAACATTCTCAAGAATCGACCACATATTGGGACACAGAGATAACCTCAACAAATAGAAGAGGGTTGAAATCATACCAACTATATTCTTTGATCATAATGCTTTGAAACTAGAGATCAACTACAAAAAAAAAAAGCAGAAAGAACCACAAATACATGGAGATTAAACAACATGCTATTGAAGAATGACTGGGTCAGAGAAGAAATAAAGAGAGATCGAAGGATAAATAGAAACTGATGATAACAATAGTACAACAAATCAAAACTTTTGGGATATGGCAAAAGCAGTCAAAAGAGGAAAGTTCATATTGTTACAGGTCTATCTCAAAAAACAAGAACGAGCCCAAATAACCTAACAAAGAGCTATAGACCAATATTTTTCATGAACACAGATACAAAAATCCTAAATAAGATACTAGTGAACCAAATACAGCAACATATTGAAAGTATTCTACACTACAATCAAGTGGGCTTCATCCCAGGGGCACAGAGATGCTTCAACATATGCAAAGTCAAATAATGTGGTACACCACATAAACAAATTAAAAAATAAGAATCATATGACCATATCAAGAGATGCAGAAAAAGCCTTCAACAAGATACAGCATTCATTTATGATCAAAATACTTAACAAAATCAATACAGAAGTACCTTAACATAATAAAGGCTATCTATGACAAACCCTTAGCAAACATTATACTTAATGGTGAAAAACTAAAAACCTTCCAAGATCAGGCAATGCTGTCCACTATCACCATTGTTATTCAGTATAAAACTGGAGGTCCTAGTGAGTGCAATCATGCAAGAGAAAGATATAACAGGCATCCAAATAGGAAATGAAGAAGTCAAACTGTCACTATTTGTGGATGACATGATTCTCTATATAGAAAGTCCTAAAGACTCCACAAGAACACGACTAGAAACAATAAGCAAATACAGTAAATTCTCTGGATACAAAATCAACATTTAAAAACCCATAGTGTTCCTATACTCTAATAATAAAGTGTCAGAAAAGGAAGTGGTAAAATAATTCCTTTTGCAATTGCAACAAAAGGAATAAAATACCTAGGAATAAATTTAACAAAACATGTGAAGGACCTATATAATGGAAACTATAAGACCCTATTAAAAGAAATCGAAGAAGACAAAAATGGAAAGATATTCTATGTTCTTGGATTGGAAGAATCAACATAGTTAAAATGACCATATTACCTAAAGTATTATACAAATTTAATGCAATCCCCATCAAAATTCCATCGGCATTTTTTAAAGAAATAGAACAAAAAATCATCAGATTCGTATGGAAGCACAAAAGACCCTGAATTGCCAAAGCCAATCTGAGAAAAAAGAACGAGGCTGGAGGCATCACTCTGCCCGACTTCAAATTACACTACAAAGCGACAGTAATCAAGTTGGCATGGTTTTGGCAGTAAAACAGACACACGGACCAGTGGAACAGAATTGAGAGTCCAGAAGTAAACTCATCTTTATATGGGCAAATAATTTTCGACAAAGGAGCCAAAAACAAACAGTGGAGAAAGGAAAGCCTCTTCAAAAAATGGTGCTGGGAAAACTGGAAAGCCACCTGCAAAAGAATGAAACTAGACTGTTGTCTATCACCACATAACAAAATTAACTCAAAATGGATTAAGGGCCTAAATATAAGACCTGAAACAATAAAATTCATAGAAGAAAACGTAGGAACTAAACTCAAGGACTTTGGACTTAAAAAAGATGTTATGAATTTGAGCTCCAAAGAGAAGGAAAAGCTAAAATAAAGCAATGGGACTACATCATACTAAAAAGCTTCTGCTCAGCAAAAGAAATTATCAACAAGGTAAAGGGGAAAACATTCTAATGGCAAAATACATTTGCAAGTAACACCTCCAATAAGGGCCGAATATCCAAAATATACAAAGAACTCATATGACTCAATAACAACAAGAAAACAAACAATCCAATTAAAAAATGGCTAGAGGACCTGAACAGACATTTTCTCAGGAAGACATACAAATGGCCAAAACAGATATGACAGAAAGCTCAACATCACTGGGTATTAAGGAAATGCAAATCAAAACCACAATGAGATACCATCTTACATCTGTTAGAATAGCTATAATCAACAGGACAAGTAATAGCAAATGCGGGAGAGGATGCAGAAAAATAAAAACCCTCATACACTGCTGGTGGGACTGCAAATTGGTATAGCCACTATGGAAAACAATATGGAGCTCCCTCAAAAAACTAAGAATTGATCTACTATATGATCCAGCAATCCCTCTGCTGGGTATTCACCCCAAAGACTTGAAAACCATATCTGAAAAGATATTTGAACACTGATGTTCATAGTGGCATTTTTCACAGTGGCCAGGACATGAAAGCAACCAAAGAGTCCTATGATAGATGATTGACTAAAGAAACTGTGGTACATATATACAATGGAATATTACCCAGCCATAAGAAGAGATGAAATTATACCATCTGTGACCTCATGGATGGGCCTCGAGGTAATCATGCTAAGTGAAATAAGCCATACAGTAAAAGTTGGAAATCACATGATATCCCACTTATATGTGGGATATAAACCTAAAAGCAACAAAGGAACAGGACAAACAAACAGACACTCATGGACATGGACTATAGACTAGTGGTTACCAGAGGGTAGGGGATGGGAGGGGGTGTTGACGGAGTGAAGGGGGTCCAATTTGTGGTGACAGAAGGAAATCAA
>PVKZ01005805.1:0-45738 GCA_004027375.1 Macroglossus sobrinus | reverse complement strand
AGGGGTATCCTCACCAATGTCATACTTTGGGATCTTCTGGTCCCTTCAACAAAATAAATAACAAAAAGCCCATCAACATGTGAAAGCTTCTTTAAGATCAAAATGGTCTCTTGGTGTCAGACATAATACATGCCCAGGATCTCAGTATTCTTCTCAAGCACTGGACTCTATAGATTCGCTCAAATAGCCGATATAGATTCTAGCACTAAATACATAATATATATGTAAAACAAAGGTGATTTTAAAACTGTAAAAGATTAATAAGAATACTATAAATAATGTAACATTTAGCTAAGAATAAAAGAATCAGTAGCTCTATATTTAAAACTTGACGGTACCTAATACCCTTTTAGAAACTCCCTTCTCCTATTACCCATAAATTTAAAAAATTCAAGAAATAGACCTTTCAGGGTCTCGGGAATGCTCTTTTTTTAAATATGTGAAGTAAATTAATAAATTTGAAGTCAAATAAATTATTGAATAAGAAATCAAATAAATGTTTAAACACTCTGCTGTTTACCTGAAACTAATATAAAATAATATTGATGGTCAACTGTGATTGAAAAGTAAAAATAATTAAAAAAGAAAATAATTAAATGTATAAGTGCCAGAGTCTTCAGTCACAGTCTTCCTGGAAATCAACTTAGAATTTGAAATAGGTAGTCCGTTTTGGCTTGCCACCTTCATGTCCAAATGTTTGCAAAGTAAATATAAACTAGTCTCATAAAACAGATGAAGAAATCAAAATGTTGCCATAGATAAAGCTATTTGCAAAATATGGGCTAACTTGAATCAATATATAAAAGATGTAACTATTCTTGTCCTTAATTTTTTCATAAATAGAAAGAAAATTAATTGATCATCTAAGAACTTTAGATGTCTGAAACTGGTTTAGTGTGCTTGTACTACATTAAATGCAGGTATTATACATTTACTCTCCTCCTTTCAATTCTGATATCATATGCATCTTTCTATTTGGGAATAATTACTTAACATGTATAAAAATCATATGTAGGACTTGCTAAATACTGATTATTGGGATCTAACTACAAAGTTTCTGATTTAATGGTTCTCTTTTAGGGCTTGTTAGTTTGCATTTCTAACAAGTTCCAAGTTGAAAATAATGCTTCTACTCAAGGGACTACACTGTGAAAAAAATTGCTTTAGGCATATTAATATTATTTGATAATTTTTTTAGTTGTCTTTTTTTTATGTTGCCATTGGTTAATGAAATCTAGTAAATTTTAGTTGTACAATTTAACAGTATTTTGTATTGTGTTTACCATCCATAGTTAGATTTCTTTCTGTCATCATATATTTGACCCAATTAACCTCATCTGTCTCCCTCTGCCTCTTTATAACAAGATGAAATCATTTTAAGATTTGATAAATTTTAAAATGATTTCATCTTGTTATAACAGATTATTGGAATAAGAGGGAGTCATTATTGCTATATGTAAACATGATCAGTAATAACAAGTCACATTGTCTTTTTGTTTTTTGTAGAAAACTGATAATAGGTCTTTCTTCTGAATTAAAATAAAAGTCCACATTTAGTAGTCACTCATTTTGGAATACTGTTTCGTAAGGAGTAACCTAGGAAAATAAATTATAGATAAGAATTTTTCATTCATCCTCAATACATTGTATATTTTATATTTCTGTAACCAAAAGAATATAAATGCTAAAGAATATTTTATCATCAATGGCATTTATCCATAAAACATATTTTCAGTTCAGAAAATCATCTAAGTGGCACAATTAGAAGTTTGCTTTTTTTCTTCTTTCTTAGCTATGAATTTAATTAGCTTCAGTACTTTTTTCCCCTTTCAAAGTTTTTTTTCCTTACTTAAGGGACAGTAATAAAGCTCAGTGAAGGTAACATTTAGAACACATAGAAAAATATAACACATGCAAATTTTGGTTATTCTTCTATGCCTAGTAAGGAAAATTTTGATATAATGGCAACAATAGAACAAATATATTGTCTTGAGAATTAAAAATATATATATTCTTTTCTAAACCACTATATTTAGTTTTGGTGTTAATATACATCTATTTAATTGGTTTGAGGATTGTTGTACAAATGCAAATATCTGTAAAATCCAACTATCTTTTGTGCTATGAATGTCAAAACATTGTTTTTTCTGAGGATGGAATTCTAGAGTAACACCTTTGGGCTATATTATTTGTTATAGGATTACAGATATCCAATTTATTCACTCATATAACAAACATTTATGATTTTCTATTGAACATCGGGAATTGTACTATTTATGATATGAAACCATGAGAATTATTTTATAAATATCCTTGACTATATTAATGTAGAAAAACATGGAAGCAAGTAATTTTAAATGAATTTGAGGGTTAAAATCATTTAAAAATCGTTGGGAGCCATTCTTGCTGAATTCCCTACAGCCAGGGTTAAAGTTGCCTGTAAGCTAGAAGTTTGCAGGGCAGGTGGGCTTGTTACTGAAGGAGGAAGTTTGGCTTAATGGAAAGAGTTGAACATTCCTTGCCCCAGGGAATAAGAGAGAAAAACAGGAACAAGGATATTTTGAGAGAACTTATGTAAAGGTCAGCAATCATTTGCATATGTGTGGGTGTTGCTTCTCATGCACATCCAAGGGTATATATATGCTGTGCTAAATAAACTGAGGGCTCAGTATTCACTGTTGGCCCTCCCGACTCTTTCTTCTGTCTGTCTGTCTCTCTTTTTTTCTCAGTCCTCAATCCCCCTCTTGGGAACTGTTCGATCTTAGCTGGCTGGCTCCAGCAAAAAGATATATTTATTATTTGAAAATTACATACTTGACAACACAATCTTGGGAAATGTGGTTTGAAGATTTTTTTATTTCAGCCATTTTATTGGTTCATCTAGATTTTTAAATAGATAGGGAATTTTTTCTCTCAGATTAATAATCCTATTGTCTTTTCTCCAAAATAATATTTAAGTTGCCTTAAGATATCCTCTTTTTTTACCTTTCAGTTTTGTTGGATTAGAATGAAATTATACAGAGTGAAGATTTTAATAATATGCTTACAACAAATGTGGTAGTTCAATTACATAAAAATTTCATTGTTTTATTACTTCCATGTTAAGTATCTATAAACAAATTCTATTCTAATGTATTTTCCTATATTTCTTGTTAAGCTTACCATAATAATTTAAATTTCCCCTGGTTCATAGTACTGTTACCACAAAATCCATCTTACTATAGTATGTTTGTCTCCTTTGTCAGCTTTCAACTACAAAATCATTCATACACTTTTCCCTTTAAGTCCTACTAGCACACAAGTTTCATGAAGGGAGGATTTTTATCTTTTCTTCAGGGCTTTATCACTAGTTTCTATTATGTTCTTGGCATGTAGTGTGTATGCTTAATATATAGGTATTGAATAAATGAAGGTCATCAACCTTTCAGTAACCTACACTAGGCAGTGAATTTAATTCCTCATCAGTACACATCTCTTAGACCCCATCTATTATTTCTTCAACTTGACTATATGTTCAACACCTCTCAATTTAACCTAATCCAATTAACCTAATTCTATTTCAGCTTAAATTCCAGAGATTTTCCCTTTATTTATTTATTTATTTTATTTTCATTGTTTGTTGGTTTTTAATCTGCTACCTCTCTCCTAGTTAGGCTATTTAATAACTTCAGAAATAACATCATTAAGTCATATAAAGTTAGAAAAACAATTAGTCTATCATTACTTAACCTGTGTTTCTCAATTAAGTACGGGATTACTCCTTGGAGACCTTTAGGAAAATTATAATTAATTGGTATGAAAATGTTGCATATGTATAATTTTCATCTGATTCTCAAAAGAATCCGTGTCTTCACAAAGCCAGTGATTTAGCATAGCGATTTGAAAAATTTTGATCATGATCCACAATACAAGTTTTAATTTTTTTCAGTTAGAATTTACATTCAATATTATTTTATATTAATTTCAGCTGTACAGCATAGTGGTCAGACATTTATATAATTTACAAAGTGATTCCCCTGATTACCCACCTGGCACTATACATAGTTATTACAATATTATTGACTTTATTCCTATGCTGTACTTCACATCCCTGTGACTATTTTTATAACTATTTGTATTTCTTAATCCCTTCTTCTTTTATACCCAGTACCTAATACTTCTTTCATCTGGCAATTACCAGTTTGTTCTGTGTATCTGTGTTTACATTTTGTTTATTTATTTATTTTGTTCTTTAGATTCCAAAAATAAGTGAAATTATATGGTATTTGTCTAATATATTTCACTCAGCATAATACCCTCTAGGTCCATCCATGCTGTTTTAAATGGTAAGATTTTATTTATTTTTTATAGCTGAATAATATATATATATATATATTTACCACCTCTTATTTATCCAATTAGTCAATGATTGGATAAATAAGTATTTAGGTTGCTTCCATTACATGATTATTGTAAATAGCCCTAGAGTGAACATATGGGTGTATATATCTTTTTGAATTAGTGTTTGCATTTTCTTCAGTTAAATACAGTTCTATTTTTAATTTTTTGAGGAACCTCCAAATTATTTTTCATAGTGGCTGTACCAATTTACAGTCCCACCAATAGTACACAAGGGTTTTTTTTCCACATCTTCACTAATACTTATTTTTTTGATTCACTAATGATAGCTATTCAGACAGGTGTGAAGTAATTTTAATTTTCATTTCTCTGATGATTAGTGACATTGAGCATCTTTTTGTTTGTCTATTGGCCATTGGTATGTCTTCTTTGGAGAAATGTCCATTCAAGTTCTCTGCCTGTTTTTTTTTTTAACTGGATTATTTATTTTTGGTGTTTAGTTCTATGAATTCTTTATAAATTTTGTATATTAACCTCTAATCAGATATATCATTGGAAAATATTTTCTCCCATTCAGTAGGTTGCCTTTTCATTCTGTTGATGTTTTTTGTATTTTTTTTTTGCTGTTCAAAAACTTTTGTTTGATGTTGTCCCATTTGTTTATATGTGTTTGTTTCTCTTGCCTGAGAAGGTATATCAGAAAAAATATCACTAAGAGCAATATCAGAGAGTTTACCACCTATTTTGTGTGTGTGTGTGTGTGTGTGTGTGTGTGTGTGTGTGTGTGTGTGTAAGAGTTTTATGAGGTCTACATTTAAGGCTTTAATCCATTTTGGATTTATTCTTGTGTGTAAGAAGGTGGTACAGAGTTTCATTTTTTTTGTGTTATCTACTCAATTTTCCTAGCACCATTTACTGAATGGACTGTCTTGACCTCATTGTATATTCTCGCCCCTTTTGTTATAGATTAAATGACCATATAGTTATGGGATTATTTCTAGTTTTCTAGATTATTCCTTGATCTGTGTGTCTATTTTTGTGTCAGTACCATGCTGTTTTAATTACAATAGCCTTGTAGTAGAGTTTGATATAGGTATCACGATACCTACAACTTTGTTCTTCTTTCTCAGCTTACAGTCATGGTTTTGGGGTGATATGCAAGAAATGACAATATATTGTAATACTACTATAAATAATTATTGAACGATTTGAATAGGTGAAATATAGCTTTGTTTTGCTCTTATTACCTTCAAACAAACTACTTAAAATCTTTCGTTTCCAGTTTTTAGGATATCTTAAATACATCTAATAACTTAGAATTGTTCAGTCAGGGAAGGAAATGTTATGTTCCCCTTCTTGAAGATATTTCAGTAATCTAGATATCTAGAAGAGTCCTTTTGGAGACATTATCTGTTGTTTAAAGATGTAGCAATAATAGGCACAGTTTAGATAACAATCAGTCAACAGTGTGTCAGCAAAAGTGACAAAATGAGTGAAAGTTCTTGTCCGAGTTCTTATGTATCATCCCCCAAAAATCAAAAACAGTTTGGCCCTTTTCAAAGAGACTTTTTTTATAACTCATCCACCCTGTCTGTACTATGTTTGTCTCTTAACTTTTCTAGGTAAAATGCCAATTTTAATGTTTTATTCTGTTTTGTTTTGTTTTGTTTTGTCGTGTCATAGAAGTGGGGAAACAACCTGCAGCCTTTTTTTTTCTACTAAATGCTTTTCATGTCCAAGACACTTTTTAACTACAGAAGCCAGAAGGAAATTTACAAGTGAAGTCAAACGAAACACTAATCAATTCTTGTAATATGTATGAAAATGCTTTCATTTTCAAAACTCACTTAACAAGTAGGTGTTTCCTGTGGTGCAAAAAAATACATTAATTGTTTTTCTTTCAACACCTCTACAAATTGCTTTTATGTAATATACTACGCTATAGGACACGTAACGAGAAAGTTGATGCAAAATCTCATTTTGGGAAACAAAAGTGGTGTTTAGTTATATGGTAAGAGAATGAATACTACATTCCAAGTTGATATAGGACCTGACACTCCAAATCTAAAGTAAGTTATTTGGAAGTCCCCTCAACCCCATCCCAAATATGTATTGCCCTTCCCTTTGATATCGAATCTATGGAGAATGTAAATCAAACTATTCAAAAGCACTTTAAAAATGTATGTCATATCTGTAATATATACAATAATAGGTTATGATGATTTGAAAAGGACAAATACATTGGTGAGAATTTATGAAATACACTATTACTGTAATTTGGGGATTGGCCTTTGATATATATAACTAGCCAGGAATTTGCTAATTTCTACTCTTTCATTCTAATGTATTTTTGTCCACATGAGCTTTGCCTTCTGCAATCAGTATCTTTCATCCTTTCCCATATGCAGGTCCAATTATTCAATAATCAAAACCTACTATCTCAGTTTTTTTTTTTTTTAGGTTATTATCCCTTCAGTAGCATTTAACTGGTAGCTACATAGCAAGTTGCCAAAGTCATTGCAAGGTAGCATAGAATAATGTATTCTACTTTTTAAAAATTATTTTAAGAAAGGGTAGCAAAATAAATTTTTTTATCATGTAGTTTTATGGATTCTACTCATAGCTCTTTTCCCTTTTCTAGGGCTAATATGTGAGTTGCAAGAATTGAGCCAGAAGAACATTATCTCTTATCAGTCATTTATCTCTTATCAGTCTGCTAGATGTGATAAATTTAGCTTAATCTCAAGCTCCAAATACCTATACCACAACACCAATCCTAAGTAAATGAAGTAAAATTGAATTCAACAAATATTTACTGATTACTTTGTATTCACCTGGCACATTGTGCTGTGTACTGGAGAGAGAGAACAGGTAATCCTTGACCTCAAGGAACTTTGTGTAAAAGGAGATAGTTTATATATGTGTGTGTATGGAGAGAGAAGATAGAGACAGAGACAGAGGAGGAGAGGAAGAAGAGAGAGAGAGAGAGAGAGAGAGAGAAAGAAAGAGAATGTGTTATCAGTGAAGAAGGGTTCAGATAAAAAGGAACTAGCTTACCCATAACTATATGATATGTGAAATATGAAATAAATATTTTATCAGAGAATTGTATGGTACATTGAGTAAGGACAATAGTATATTCACATAGTATGGTTATTTCCTTATACAAATTAAAATATATAAATGAAGAGTCAAATTGCTATTAAATATTTTTGAGTGATTTCTTTTATTAAGAATATGTGCTCTATTTCATCACTTCACTTTTATTAAACTATTTCCATCATGATATTGAAAATACAACATCTCAAAGGATCTTTTTCAATATAGTGTAAGTCAAAATATTCGGTTGCAGGAAATGTTGAAGTTAAATTACATTTTTTTAAAAGACTGACCTTTTAAAATATTAGTGTTAGAACTTCAGAAAGTGTTTCAATCCAAAAGCTGTCATGTGGTCATTAATTTCAGAAATCAGCATGAAAATATATATGGACTGATTTTAAAAAGTGAGGCAGAAATTGCATTAGAAAAAAAATGATAAAAATGAAAAAACATCAATTTCTCACAGTCTCTGGGTGCTCCTAAAGGATGTGTTTGACTGGGCTCTCTACAATCTAATTTATTTAATTGCCAATTGTCGACCTAGATCAATCTTTACACTATTGGTTACTATTAATCAGGGTTAGTAAACATCTCACCTTCAATTTAATGATTTAAAAAAAATAAAAATAAAGGTGACATTTTTTCAAATATATTAAACTATCTACAAATGTATCATTGAACTCAGGCTGCCATAACAAAATACCACAGACTGTGTGGTTAAACAATAGATATTGATTTTCTCATAGTTCTGGAGCTTAGAAGTTCTTGATAAAGTTGCTGGCAAATTTGAATTCTTTTGAGAGGTATTTTCTCAGCTTGTAGATGACTGCCTTCTACCAGTGTCTAAGTTTTGGCCTTTTTATATTTGGGTTGTAAGAATACAAAAAATATTAAGGGAATTAACACTTTATCCTATAGTATGAAACTTTTTCATATAGTGTATTTTTAAATTTTGTTTATGATTGTTTGACATAAAGAGGTCTTAAATTCAACAGTCTATTTCTTTATATATGAAAGTCTGCAAATGGAATTAGAAAGACATCTTTATTCCAAGATTTAATAACAGTTTACTCCCTTTTGCTTTAAACTAGAGGCCCCTCTATGTATAGATGATTGCTAGCTAGATGATAGATAGGGGTGTGTGTGTGTGTGTGTGTGTGTGTGTGTGTGTGTGTGTGTGTGTATACACACATATATATACACACACATATATATACACACACATATATATGTACAAATCAACTATATGAGTATACTTATCTAAAATAACTCAAATGACTATTTTATAGAAAATAAGTGTGTGTTTTATATTTTCTTATTTTTTTCTAATTTGTAAAACATAATATAGTTATCACTATCTTTTGACAATGTAAATTTTTTATATATTATGTTAATTTTAAGAGGCATCTTGAATTCAGATAATTGAAATGTGAAAACATTGATTAGAATTAAGGAAAATGTATTTTGAAGTACATTAGAAAATAGATATGCCTATAGAAATCTATATGGAATATGTATGGAAGAGATAGAGATACTCAGATCATGGTATAATATTCTGATCAACTGAGGAAATTATCTGTTTCTGTTATGATACCACATTTAAAAAAATATTTAATATTCTTTAAAAATATTAAAATATTTAAAAATAAAGCCTTTTCTATTTAAGGTACAAAATGTTTCTGTATAGCCTTTAATGCACATTTTCTCTTGGCAAAATTTTATTAATTACATTTTGGAAGTTCTTGTAAAAAAATTTATATACTTTAAAATTTACATGAGATTTATGAAGTTTAGACATATTTGGAAAAAGTACTCATTGACAATACTGAGACTTTCAATCCACAAATAAGATATATATATTTTCAAATGTTTTTTTTTATCTTGTATATGCAGAAAACTTTTATATTTTTTATGGCTTATTGTTTTGTTTTGTTTTTTGTTACCAGCCCATTCTCCATAGAAGCCTTGGGTTGATCTGTAGAGCAGAGGCATTATGGCTTTTTTTTTAACAGGCTGTCTTGTCAAAATATTTGTATAGCTAACAGTCTTGTGGGATAGAGATAGTGTCTCTCTCTAGGACATCAGCCAGATTTGTTTGCATTCTGGGAAAATAAAGATTTTGTCTCCCTCTGGATCAAAGATTAGGAAGATTTACTAAATGTCTCCTTTAAAAGATTGGATCTTTCTAATTCTTGGCTTCCTCTGCCCACTTTGTGTGCAGTATCTATCTGGGCCACTTTATATCAAACTTATGGAACTTGGAATGTCACAGGAACTGACGCGAACATGGAACTCATGTTTCATGATAATAAGTTTTTTAACTCTGACCCAAGAATATCCTATCTTCTGCTAGATTCCAAGGAATAGTGTCAAGGTTATTAAAATCTCCAAACCTTCACAGTCCTTAATAAGAATTTCTAGGACAATATCACTTTCACAGATGGAGAATTGTGTGCCTTTTTTCTAACAAGTATTTTTTTCATAATTCTTTATATAGTCAAAACAATGATTAGGGATTTTAATGACCATCAGTCTCACGTCTTATTTTTATTACTTTGAAGTATATTTTACTGTATTCCTATTACATCTGCTCTTTTTTATTTTTATTTTATTTTTCACGCCTATAGCACCTGACTTCCTAGGTGGTCTCCCATCCAAGTACTAACCAGATCCAGCTGTATTTAGCTTCTGAGATTAGACAGGATCAGGCTTTTGCAGGGTAGCATGGCCATTGACTACATGTTTTCTTATGTGGTTATTTTCCTTGTAATCTTCCTTGCTGGATCATCATGTGTATCATCCTATTTTGGTCTCTTCATCTCAAACCTTCATATTTTGAACCGAGTTAGTACTATCCCTAAGGTTTTCTTTCCATTTTTAATACAGTCATTCCTTGCTGTATTCTATTAAAACTTGCAAAATATTCATGAATAGTTTACTTTATACTTGATTCCATAATAGATAATTCTCAGTGGTTTGCTCTAATTCTGTTCTTTCAGTTTCAGTCATTTATGTTGAACATTAAGTTGCCTTTGAATAAGTTATATATAATCAGAATCTTATATATATAATGTTTTAACTTCCCTTGCCCCTACTTTGTCTACATTTCTGAGATAATGATTCTTTTTTTCTAATTTACAACTGAGAGCTTGATATGTGTAATAATAATTTTCTTAGCAGGGCTTCATCTAATGCAGATTTACTTATTAGAACTTTAGCTTTTTCCATTACTTTCATCTTTCATTCATTCATTTACTACAAATATGTATATATATATATACATATACAAATATGTATATGTATAAGTATATGTATACATATACATATGTGTGTGTGTATAAAAATTTTGCCAAGCACTAGGCATTGTGTTAATTGCTGAAGATAAAGTGGTGAATAAAACTTACAGAGTATCTAATCTCCTAGCATGTGCATTAAAAGTACACAACATACAATGATAATCATATAAATATGTAATGAAAGTTACACCAAAAAATGCAAATATAAGAAGATAGGAAAGGCTTCTACAGTTTTGGTGGTCAGGCAAGTCTTCTTCAAGGAAGTAACTGCAAATGATCTAAATTAAAGGACAAGTAGAAGGAAAAATCCCCCGAGGAAACAATTCATGTGTAGTGACATGAAGCAGAAGATAAGATGTTATGTTTAGAGAACTTAAGTATACCAGTCAGTGTGTCTGACTTAGGTGCAAAGGAGGAGTAGAAAGGAACATGAGATGAGTTTTACGTAGATGGGACCATGCCTTTCAGTTCCACATAAGCTAAGTTTGTTTGTTTGTTTATTTTATTTAAGATCATTGAGAAGCTGTTGAATGGTTTTAAACAAGGATTTATCTATTAAGATATGTTTTTCAAAAGGTCTTTGATAAAAGGAAGAATAAAAGAAGAAAGCAGTTGGGGGTGTTAGGATGCCGCTGCTGTGGGCAGGTGTTTCTGGTGAAACAGTGGAATTGAGGAAGATTGTGAAATACATGGAGCAAAATTTCACCAAGAATTGATGTGCCCTCAGGTGCACTGAACTAAACTTATTCCAGCAGTAAATGCTACTAGATTCCTATCTCTCTGCACACACTTATGATGGTATAAGTATCCTCACGTGTCCTACTTGAAGAAATTGCTCTCTCTGAGTGAATGTAGAAAAACTGTAAAAACAAAGATGCAGAATTAGGACTTCTCCAATAGTATTATTTGCTCAATAGAGAAAAGGCTGCCCAATTTTTCATATATGTTAATTTGTTTGTTTGTTTGTTTGTTTGTTTCCAAACTCTGGGACTTAGTGTCAGGGAAAGAGATGGCTAAGGTGTAAATATCCCTTTCTGTATTTTATAAAATATTCTGTTTTATGAAGTGAAGCTTGTGGAGGCCATGAAAGAAAACTTAGGTCAACATTTTTTCAATTCAGTTTTATCTATTTGTAAGAGTTCTTCAAAATTCTAGCATTAGGTTTTCTGTTATCTTACTTGTGAGTAAAAAGGCTTTGTAGATATTTTTGTTTGTGTTTATTACATTTTCTTATTTCCTCAGAGAGATTATAGAAAGAAGTTGGAAGAGACAGTATAAGCTGCAAATAAAACTATTTTAAATTAGAACTTCTAGCATTTAATTGGGATTGTGCTAAACTTTCTCTCAAAGAGCTATGAGACCTTCATAAATCATTTAGTTCCATCTCTTTGCCTTCAGACAGGTAAGTGTCTAAAACTAGGAGAATATTTAATCTTGTTCTATCACTATTCAATACTCAGATAAGCAAGAATCAATAGGCTGGTTCACTTAATTACATCTATTAACTATTTGTAATTTGATTGTGTTATCTTCAGTGACTACTGATTCCATGCATATTTTCTTTACCATAGCATTAGTTGACAAATTAATGTGATTTATAGAGTGATGAAAATATTATCCATGCCCCTCCACCACCAAAAACAACAAAAAGCATAACAATTTTAATAGAATTCATAGACATATGTCATCAGGTCTTTACCTGTCTGTGACTTATGTGTCATTTTGTAGAAAATCCATTCATCAATTAATTTATTTAATGGAATAGAATACAAAATACAAATACAAAAGAATTGAAATCATACAGAGTTTAGCCTATGACCACAATAACTCAAAATGTAAATCAACACGAATATAATGGTAAACTATCCAAACACCTAGGAACCAAATGATATACTTCTAAATATTCCATGTGTCGGAAAGGTGGTCTTAAAGGAAATAAAGAAATACACTTAATAAAAAGGAAAATACAGATATCAAAATTTGTGGGATCATGATAGGTAAATTTATAGCATTACATACATAGTTTAAAAAGCAGAAAATTCCCAAATTGATAATCTGTGCTCTCATCTCAATAACCTAGAAATAGAAGAGAAAGGTAAGCCCAAAACAAGCAGAAGAAATGAAAAAATAAAGATAAAAGCATAAATCAATGACATTAAAAATTATAAAGCAATTGAGAAAATCATTGAAGCAAAGAGCTACTTCTTTGAAAAGATTTATGAAGTTCACAAACTTCTAGCAACATGATAAAGAGAAAAAGAAGACAAGTTAGCAATATTTGACTGAGATCCAGTAAGGGGCCCACTTCCTTGCACCAACTTATAAATATTTGCAAAGAAGAACCTGTTGTCACCTCATTAATAATAATGGACATGTAGAACTCCAGTAAAAAAAAAAAAAATTATTCAACATCCATTCTACAAGCATTGAAATATCACTATATTACATTAATTATTCTAACCACAGTAATGTGATGTTTTATACTTTTTTGTTAACCTTTTCCACTTCCCTTTTTGTGAAACTAATCAGCCTTATGTCCTACTTCAATATTCCACAAACATTATGTCCATATTGAGAAGACTGCTCCATGTTTTCAAAATCTTTGCATTCAGTGTGAATCCTTAGGAGAGATGAGCGTGGCTAATTTAAACATATAATAAGTGCCTTTAATTGAGGAGAAGGCAAAGGTCCATTAAAGAGTTAAGCCTCTAACTTAAGTGCTGAAATAGTTTACTGAGAAATGCTGCACTGCCTGGTAGTATTTCTTGGGGAATAAAGTCTGACTCTTGTTTAAAAGTACTATAGTAATGGCTGGTAGACTCACTTTAGGTAATCAGTCTGGAAAGTTTTGCAATCAGAACCAGAGCAAGATACATGAAAGACTCTAGGGTGGTTTCTAATAAGGGTAAACAGGATTCCTTCAAATCGAATGCTGTATTAGCTGCATAAGAAGGAGCTAAATCTTTTAACATTTCCACATGTTATTGTTGCAGGATACTTATTTCATTTGAGTCATTGATTTTTAGGACCTGAAGTAGATCAGTTCAATTGGGTTTAAATTGATTGATTATGCCTGGCAGGCTTCTAGTATTTGAACGTTACTGGATTGCATCCCATGAGAAGAATCTTACCTTGCTAGGGAAAGAGCTCATGTGTAGGCGAGCTTTTTAACCCATAATAATAATTAATGGATCATGGGTTTCATATGGTATTGACCAATTTGTTATTTTCTGCTCTGAGGTTATAGTTTAAAGCTGTTGTCTGTATCTGCCTTCAGTAGATGTATACAAGAGGCCTCAAGAGATTAGGTCAATAAACACTGCTGAATTAGTAAAATCTCATTCACGTCAAACAAAAACTTGTCCTTAAGCAGATGCTTAAGGACATAATTGAGGGTTGACTGGTGATTTAATCACTTTATAAGTAAAACAGTACCTTACTACAAGGATTTTATAGAGAAAATACATAATCAAATGGTTGGTTTCTATGTTCATAATCAGGGGTCTGCAAAGACTCTGTAAAGGGCCAAATAATAAATATTTTAGGCTCTGTGGCCATAAGGTATCTGTTGAAACTATGCAAGTCTGCCATTCTATCATGAAAGCAGCTAGAGACAATACATAAACAAATGGTGTGGCTGTGTTCCAACTAAAATTTATTTAAAGAAACAGAGGGCAGGATATGACCAGCAGGCCAGATATGGGCTGCAGGTCTTAATTTACTAATTCTGTTCTAGACACAGTGTGTGATTTATCTCATTTAATTCTCACAATGTTTATATGGGATATACATTATTATTGTTAATATTATTATTTCTCCTTTAAAGTGAATATATTGAGGAATGTCATGTTTTAGTATGTTGTCATTCAACTGAAAAGTTGAGATATGATTTGAAACCATATTTTCTTGACCAGTTTACCACCATACCTATTCTTTTAATTTTTTTTATTTTTCAATTATAGTAGACATTTAATATTATATTAATTTTAAGTGTACAACATAGTGGTTAGACATTTATGTAACTTCTAAAGTGATCCCTCCCAGTAAGTCTAATACCTGCCCTCACACCTTACATAGTAATCACGATATTTTTGAGTGCATTCCCAATGCTGTATTTTATATCCCAGTGACTATTTTGTAACTGCCAATTTGTATTTTTTAATTCCGTCCCCATTTTTACTCAGACTCTCAACTCCCCTTCCACTTGGCAATCATCCCATCTGTTCTGTTTGTTTCTGTTTTGTTTGTTCACTTATTTTGTTTTTCGGATTTCACATATAAATGAAATTATATTGTATGTCTTTCTCTGTCTGACTTATTTCACTTAGCATAATACCCTGAAGGTCCATCCATGTCCCATGATACTTATTCTGGTATATATTCTTCTTCTGGTCAAGTATTTATATTCGTTACAACTAATTTCAGCACTGAATGTCCAAAAACACAAAATATTAACAACTTAGTCAGTGTAAAAGTTGATCTTTAAAGTGAGACAAGTGACCCAGGGTTGATATGAGAGCCAATGATGTCCAGAGATCCAATTTATTTTATCTTTTTATTCTGTGATTTTCATCACGAATATTACAGCTTGTGATTTAAGAAACCTCCTCTAGCTCCACATTCTAAACAGTAGGTAAGGGAAAAAGAAAGATTGACATAGGAGAGCAGTGCTATTTGCTTAAATGAAACTGCTGACCTGTTTACATTTTTTTCACATGACTTCATTCAGCAAAGCTTGGATATAGTCTTTATTCTAGGCAACTTATACTCTCAGGTAAAATCACAGATTTTTACCTAGAAAAAAAGAGAATTGAATAGGGGAATTGGAAGACTCACACAGGAGCTATATTTTCTCTCCCCAATGTAAGAGAAGCAGAGATACGAGGTGGTAGCTGAAATTTGTGGAGCTACTACAAGCAGGGCACTGTATATGGGCTCTGCCATCTTGTCTTCACCATTGTCCAATGAAAAAGAGTTTTAGGTAGATTAAATAATTTTCCCAATCCACACAGCTAGTAAATAGCAGGTATAAAAAACAAATTCAGCTAAGTATAATCTCCAAGTCCATACATTTTTACTAGAATAGTAATTTTTGAACAAGTTAGTGATTTTCAAGCCATCTTGAGAATATGCCAAAAGTTAAAGGGCAAAGACCCTGTGAAACCAAAAATGGAACATTTACAGCAATGATTTTCAATGAAAGTGTAACAAAAATGTCGACGGAATTTGAGTTGAGATTAGAGAAAAGGAATTACTTAATACATATTTTTATTAGAAATAGATATGATTTAAAACCAGTAAAAATAAAAGTGAGGAAAATTTCCCCAGGGCAATACATAAAAAAAATCACTTGGGGAATCTCACTAAAGTGCAAATTCTGACTCACTAGGTCTGTAATGAAGCCTGCGATTCTAGGTAGCCTTCTTTTTTCTGTATTTTTACATAATGGAAGGGATCTCAGAAGTACTGTGAAGTCTTTATTATTATTATTATTATTATTATTATTATTATTATTATTACTTTATGAAGATGACATTGATTAATGAAATTCAGTAAGTTGCAATTGTACATTCAATGGTAAGTCATATATTTTGCATTATATCTTCATCATCCTAGTTAGACTTCTTTCTGTCATCACATATTTGACCCCTTTTACCCTGTCTACCATATTCCCTTTCCCCACTACCCTCTGGTAACCACTAGTCTATTGTCCATGTCCATGAGTCTCTTGTTTGTTTGTCTGTTTGTTGTTTTTAGACTTATATCCCACATATACGTGATATCATGTGGTTTTCAACTGTTTCTGTCTTGCTTATTTCACTTAGCATGGTTATTTCAAGTTCCATCCATGTTGAGTCTTTCTGTAAGAGTGCTAATCTATTTATCAGAGCTCTACCTTTATGACCTAAATACCTCCCCAAAGCACCACTCCTTAATTTCTTCACATTGGGCATTACATTTCAACATACGAATTTGGTATTGGGGAGCATGCATATATTCAGTGCATATAAGACTCTAAATAGCCTAAATAGCTTTGAAAAAGAACAAATGAGAGGTCTCACATTTCCTGATTTCAAAACTTATTACAAAGCTGCAGTAATCAAAGCAGTGTGTACAGGAATAATGAAGTACAAATTAGTAGTTAAAAAATAGTCATAGGGATGCAAAGTACAGGATAGGGAATATAGTCAATAATATTATAATAACTATGTATGGTGCCAGGTGGGTACCAGACTTATAGGGGGACCACGTCATATATTAATGTCTAACGACTATATTGTACACCTGAAACTAATGTAATATTAAATGTCAACTGTTATGGATAAAAAAAGAAAAAAGCAGTATGTGTGGTAACAGCATAAAGACAGATATATAAACCAAAGAAATAAAATAGAGAACTAGATATTCACATGTAAAAGAATGAAATTGGACCCTACTTTACAAGTATGCAAAAACTAACTAAAAATAGATCAAAGATCTTAATATAAGAGCTAAAATTATAAAAATCTTAAACAAAAGCACAGTGGGAAATTGTGACATTGGATTTGGCAGTGATCTCTTGGATATGATATTGAAAGTGCAGGCAACAGAAGAAAAACTACATAAATTCAACTACATCAAAATCTAAAACTCTCATGCATAAAATAACACTATTGGTAAAGCAAAAAGACATCCCACAGAATGAGAGAAAATATTCACGAAAGATACATCTGATAAGGGGTTAATATGCATAATAAATAAAGAATTCCATTAACTACAAAAAAGAACAACCTTAAAATTTTAAAATTGGATAAAGTACTTATATAAACATTTCTTCAGAGAAGCAATATAAATGGCCAGTTAACAAATGAAAAGATGTTCAACATCACTGATCATTAGAGAAATGCAAATTGGAACTATAATGAGATACTACCTCATACCTATCAGTATGGTCTCTAAAAAAAAGTGTTAGTGAGGATGTGGAGAGAATTTGAGACCCTGTGTACTGTCACTGAGAATGTAAAACGGTGTAGCCTCCATGGAAAAACAGTATAGTGGTTGCTCAAAAAATTAAAAATAGTATTAAGATATGGTCCAGCAATTCCACTTCTGGGTATACACCATAAAGAATTGAAAGTAGTGTCTTAAAGAGATATTTGTACATTCATGTTCATAGCAACGTTATTTACAATAGCCAAAAAATGTATTACATTTATGTATAAAGGCATATTGAGCCTTAAAAATTAAATAAATTTTGATGTATATACAACATAGATAAACCTTAAGAACATTATGCTTTGTGAAATAAGCCAATCACAAAAAGATAAATACTATATGATTCCACTTATATGAGATACCTAGATTAGTAAAAATTATGGAGCAAGAAAGAATGGTCGTTGCCAGGGACCGAGGTGGCGGGGTGGAATAGGGAATTATTGTTTAAGGGTACAGAGTTTCATTTTTGCATATGAAAGTGGTTTTGGAGATGGACAGTGGTGATGGTTGTATAATAGTGTACATAATATAGTTAAAGTATTGAATGCAGTTAAAGCCACTGAATTGTACATTTAAAAGTGGTTAAATGATAAATTCCTTATCTGTATTATATGACAATCATTAAAAAAAGTATTTGGACTAGTGGTATAACACTCGTGCGTAATGTCATGGCCATAGGTGCACGAACTCCCTGTTGAGAGATCCTGAACTGCATTGTGCTCCCAGCAATTCTTTCAAATGCAAATGATTAAGAATATTATTGCAAATTTTATTGCATTGTATTTCCTTGATGTTTCAGGCAATATCTAAAATTGTCCAAAAATTTTACTGTGTGTGTGTCTGTGTGTATGTGTGTATGTGTATGTGTTTGTATAGAGTGGGAGAGGATACTTACTTTTCTAAACTTCAAACCTTTCTGAGGAGTATCAAATTTTATGTAAATATCATTAAAAAAAAAAAAGATCAGGAAATTGAAGAGGGTGTGAGTGAAAAGAAACAGTTTTCCTCAGATCTTAGAAGCCTCTAAATCAATATTTAAACCCCATTCTTTCTCAATGACCTGCTTTTACATTAAAAGCAGGTTAAATTCTAAACTGTTACACTTTCCCCAAGTAACAAATTATTTAAATAGAGGTGTATAAGTAGTTAATATTATTCTGTCTTAAAAAAAAAACAGATATGCGAATAAGATATTCAAACAGAAACTCTGAGTGTAATTATCTTGTAACATTCTAATATATCCACTTTAAAACTAGGACACAATTT
This sequence comes from Macroglossus sobrinus, assembly GCA_004027375.1. NCBI lineage: Eukaryota > Metazoa > Chordata > Mammalia > Chiroptera > Pteropodidae > Macroglossus > Macroglossus sobrinus. Next base: position 26,764 of record PVKZ01005805.1, on the reverse strand, counting down.
TTCACTGAGGCATGAAAGCATTACTTCCTTTTTCTTCCTCTAAGATACAGAGTAGTTCCATCATCATTTTTACACTAGATAGAGAAAATTTGGGGACTTAGGGTTGGAAACTCCCCCCACACACCAGAGTTCTTCCTTTTTAGAGAAAATCATATAGAATTATATAATGTTGGGTTTGAAAAGTGTCTTAAAGTTTACGTAGTTTACCCTCCTAAAGCATGAATTGGATATTTACCTATAAGTTATAATTGTGGCAATTGTAATTTTAAGAAAAAAAATAGATAAGATTTTAGGACATGCCCTCTGTGTAACAGAGAGTAGAAAAACTTACAGAGAAGCATTTAATCTCTTAAAGCCAAGACAAGACCACAGCATTCCTTTTGTATTTAAAAAACAACAAGGAAATATGGGCCAACAGATAAAGATGATGCTAAAAAGACAAAGACAAAAACCCTTGAGATGCAGTTGCCATCCAAGTAAGAGGAAATGATTTAAAAATCTCAATGTGAATATGAATTTTTTATAACTTGGCCCTTGATGATATGTATTTGTTATTTATTTATTTTTGGAATAGGGGAGGGAGTAAAAAGTAGAAAGCCAGGACAGTTACAAATGGAAGCCAGAAAGGGCAAATGGGACCTTTGATTCCTCATATGTCATATGAGGGAAGTTTTTTCTTTCTCATTAGTGAATTAAAACTTGTAATGAATCCAGAAATATTATAGCCCCACATCTGTACCCTACGGATATTAGAAACAGAAATAAATATATTTAGAGCTTGTTGAAAAGTGTATCTATTAAAAGTCCTGGGGGAAGAAAGTGCAAGTTTTGCTGTGGCTTCCTGTCTTCACATATCTGCCTTCTGCACAGAGTGTAGCTGCACATCTTAAATGATATCTATGTCACATTCACCTAGAAGAAATTTTGACAATCTTGTAGTCTCCAGGATAGAATTCATAATTTTTTTTCTACTGTTACTCTACATGATTCAAATTTCTAGCAAAAGGCTTACTATTCCATATAGTAGTTAATAAGGGAAATGGTGTGGGCACTGAAAAACTTCTAAAGCAATGCCTGAAATTTGATTGTAAGCCACTTTCCAAAACAGTTATAGATATGGAAATTAGTGAGATTTAATGGCACTAATAGTTTGGTATCAAACTTTTACCTGAGTCTTTCTTTACATTAAAAGTTCCATTGAAACATGTCAAGGAATTCCGAAGTCTTAGATATGTCTAGTATATTTATCATGTAGTCTGTTCATATCAGTGACACACACACTTATCGGCATAAAAAACACCCTCCAACCAGGCAAGTGATACTGTGACAAAAATGGTATTTAAAAAACTAATTGCATTCACATTCTAACAGTTATGTATCTTGCTTATATCCAAGTCATCACCAAATCATGCAGCACTTAGTTCTCTTAGCTTGCCTGTGCTGAAAGATCACATGGAATAGAATAGCTTTATTTTAATAAAACTGAATGTTGGGGCACTGTAAAGAGTACATCTTTATATCTCTAAAATTTAGAGTTGAAAGTCTAATTTTATTATATTGCAACTATCAGATGTTTGATACCAGAAGCTTCCCAGGTGTGGGATGCCAATAGGGCGGTGAGAAAAAATAGCCTGTGATAGCAAGGGCAGCCCAAGATTCAGGCTGCAGGGAAGAGCCAGAAAAAGTCATTCGTCCAAGTAGCTGAGAGGAAAGATACTATGTGCCTCAAAGTAGCAGAGTGGGTTAGTGGGCAGAAAAAAAAAAAAAATATGGGATGCCCAAACCAGAGGAAAAGCCACCATGCCTGAGATAAGACCGTCAGTCCTGTCATGGAGCACACAAGTTCTTTCTAAAAGGAAAATGAGGAAAAAAAAAAAACATATATATATATATATATATATATATATATATATATATATGATAAATAGATAGATATAGACACACACACTATATATATATATATATATATATATATATATATATATAAAGCTGCTCTAAATGGCTTTAGCCCCAGAAGAAACAAGGAGCAGGAAGGCCCATTACAAACAGCCAAGTCAGTTAGAGATCCTGACCCATATGAAATGAAAACATATAATGGGCTCCAAAGCTCAGGAGTGCATGTAGCTTTGGGGCCTGATCCTGGATATACTCCTTCAGCTTCCAGAATGGGTAAAGTTCAAGTAGTTTCATATTTTACAAAACTTAAAAATGAATTTTGGGAATTATGAGATTCTGCATTCATAGTGCGAGAGAAAACTGATTCCTTGGTAAGGAAAAGCTGCCAGTGGCCCCCAAGATCTCTTTCTCATCCTGTTGGAAGCTATAGAGAACTCAACTATTTCCTACCTCTCTGCATAGACTTAATAAAATTCTGTAGGGGATCTAGAGGTTTCTCTTCCTTCTACCATAATGTGTTCTAAAACAGTAGGGAACAAAATAAATCCAGCTCTGCTGCCTGGAGGCATGGAGCAGGCACACAGGCTACTGCAGCAACTCTTCACCATCCCCCGCCCCCGCCTGGACTAGCAGAAGTATATCACAGGTAGAATAGTGTTGTGAGCAAGTATAAAGATTTCAAAGCCATTTGTAAGATGTAGTACAAATGATATCAGGACAGTGGCTTCCATGACCAATGTGTTCTTTTAAATATTTTTGTAAGTTCCATTTTGTGCTCAAAGCAACGTTATGCAAGGCAGAAGAAATGGCAGAAGAAAGGGCCAGAACTTGTAAATGTGAAACAGGAAGATCAGGGGCTGCAAGGAAGTTAGTTCCTCTCATGGCATAGCTTTCTGCCATTGTTATCCTCAGCACAAACCTGTTGACTCCCTTGCGTTAGGTAAGGCAGGGTAACAATAAAGCAAGCTGCTATTGGAGGTGGTATTGCTAAGAGAAGATAGTATGAAAGATTTGACTCCCTGTAGTAGAGACAGTATGTCTGTCTGCCAGGGAATCTAGCCAGACACATGTCTGAGAAATGTAATCAGTGTTTTCCTTAAACAAGCATTGAATTACACTATCCTAAAAGAGAACATTATAACTTAAGGACATATTTAGGCCCCATTCTATACTTGTATGATCTCTCTGTTCCTGACATTCAGTCATTCAACCAAGTATTTTGACTGTCTATTTTGGGCCAGGCATCTGAAAGTAATGGTAATGAAACACAGCCGTTTTCTATCTTGTTCTCAAACTATCATGAATATATATGTAATTGAGATAACTCAAGTTTACAAAAGAGCAAATGATCTTATTATTTGAAAAAACCTAAATGTATAGATTCCATATTAAGGATTTTTCTCATCAGATGTTTTAATTAACTAAATAGGTGGGGGAAATCCTTTCACAGTGTATGTATATCTCAAATAACCATGATTTTAATAGTGATTTAAAAAAAATATCTTACAGTTGTTCAGTTATGCCTAAATAAAGCTGAAATTTAAATAATATTCTACCAGGAAAAAAAATGACATTTTTTACTGAATCTCTGCAAATGCTCTATACAATACTTATTATTAATAATCTATTTAACACATAAAGTAACTGAGTTTAGAGAGTTTCACTAACTTTGTTTCTAAAAATCTTTGCACTAATCTTTATTTTATACCACTGGTGAGCTGAGCATAAAATACCAGAAGTAGCTACAGGGTAAGGCAGATGCTGAAAAATGTAGGAGTTAGTGAGATTTGGGTTTTTCCTAAGGGAAATAGCAGTCGATTAAAAAGTTCTAACCATAAAAGTTGCAAAAACCCCCAGAAGTTTTGAGAACCTTTGAAGAAAATTGATTATAGATTGGTAAGAATGGATTCAAGGAGACAGGTTAGGGGACTAATTTTGGGAAAAAAGTTGTGTAATTTGAAAATTGAATTTATGAGCCTGGTTGTAGGAAAGAAGTATTAAAATGGCATTAGGTCTCTGAATGAGCAAATGGATGGCTATGAGTATGCTTTAATAAATTAGAAAATCTTGGCAAAGAAAGCTCAATATTTTTTGGTGGAATATCTGTATTTTTAGGGAGGAGTAGATCCTCTCTTATAAGCATATGACCTATGTATTATAGGGATTAATGAGGGCTTACTGTGTTTATAATTTTATTTCCATAATATATGGATTATAAAGAATTCTAAAATTTCAAATAGTGTCTTCTCAACCCAGATGTTTACTGTCTTCTTTCAAGCAAAGTTTTGTTCACTATGGGCATTTAAGAAATAATGCTTTCTGTTTGTTTTTCAGTAGCAATAGCAGTGATGAGACATTTGTTGGGATGCATTAATGACTTTGATATTACAATAGTGCTCTTGAATTTCCCTTTTCTTCAATAGTAGCATCATTTTTCTGATCCATAAAACAAAATAAGCACGGAAATTTCAGTTATGATGAGTAAAGTTATTTTCACGGACTTATCTCTTTTTAACTAAGCCTTTACCATCTGTTCTCTTTTCTTTACATGCTTAAGATGTATATAATTAACTGAGCAATCATGTCATAAAGGAAAGAATATGAATGATTTCAGTGCATCCTGATATTCTTTATACAGCACATCTGTTATGAAAAGATTTTCTACAAAGTGCATGTTTCAGGTACAAATCATAGGAAATCATTTTTTCTTTGATCAACTCTTTCTAAAATAAACACCAACAACAACAAAATAAATTTAAGAATTTCATTTTCATTGAAAACACACAGTAAATTATGGACAATATTAGGGTCATTCACTGTTTATATTATTCACAGCACAAACAATATAAGAGAATATATTTTATCTTCAGGTTTATCTATCTGTCATAACTCAGTAGTGCTACTAAACTTATTCTCCAACTTGACATGCTTTTTCTCTCTCTAGCACTTATACCATGCTATTTGTTCTGGTTGAAACTTCCACATAGATTTGGAAATTGTCTTTCTGTAAAGCACATCTTTGCAGTCATTTTATACTCACCTTATATTTACCAGAGCATAGCATATGTACCCTTCACTGTAATTATTTATCCATTTTCAGCAAGAGACTATAAACTCTGTTGAGCTATAGCTGTTATCTTTCTTGTGTGACTTTGTGTCCTAAAAATATAACTAATAGTAAATGCTCAAAATTTTGGTGAACTAATTGAATTAACAATGGTACTGTTATTATTACTGCTCTTAAACAAAAGTAAAAGTGAGTAAAAATGCAAAGAATCCACTGATCTGTTAAAATCTGAAAATGAGTCTAGTGAAGTATACAGCTTTGCAGAAGCTTTTTATAGCTGTGTGTAAAATGGAAGATGTCCCTTCAGATACAAATTTCAATGTCACAAAGAAAATACAAAAACATGTAGGACCTTTCAAACTGAAAAAAAATTAAAAAGTATAAATGTGTGTGTTTACTAAAAAGTAAAATCTGTAGCTACATGATAAGAAATATTTAAGGAAATTATAATTAGTGAGCTTTGAAAGTACCAACATCGTGGCAAAGAAACATTGTATTTAATAATAAAAAATAATAATAATTTGAAGTGTAGAAACAACTACCTCTCTGTAAATTTTAGAGTAAAATAAAACTTGAATAGTTAAACCCAACATAATTAATTTTTCCCTGAAATGCAATCTATAGGCAGAAATTTAGCATTGACACACAAAAGAAAAATAAATAAAATAAGAATAATAGATTACCAAATGCTATTCCCTCATATCCTTTCAAATACAACCCCTTCCAATTAATTTTTCCTTAGATTGTACATGTTCTATCTCCTTCATTTCTTTGGAGATTACTCAATGGCCTACAGATACCCCAAAATCATAACATTATGAACTAATTTTTCCATGAACCTAAAAGGTCCTCAAATGGATGAGTTTATTCTTCTACATAATGCCATAGTTCTTGAAGGAGTTATATGAAAAATCACCACTGAGTTCATATAGTGCTATAATTTGATTTCCTTTGTAACTTCTCTAGTGAAATGACTATTACAAATATTTGTATTAATGTCTTGATCCAAATGTATGTTTTACATCCAATCTAGTCAACTTTGCTATAGCATTTAACACTGTTACAGATTGCTTGATTGTTCTATTTCTATTTTAATCAGGTTTCTTTAGGCAATTGATTGTATTCTTTCCAGTGGAAATTACAGTGATCCTATTTTCACTAGCAGTGTTATTAAATACTTAGAACTAAAATACAGATTGAACTAGAAACAAATAATATGCTGAATAGATACTTTTAAAATATATTTCACAAAGCTAAGGAATTCACAAAGCCCAACAATATAGTGAAAATATAATTTTGAGGAAATAAGTGAATTTCAAAGCTTAATTATAATCTTAGATTTCCTGCCAAATTCTGGAGACCTTGAGGTTCTGTTTTTACAGTTTTGAGAGATGTGTAAGATAGGCTATAAATATAAGGACTCATCAAAAATGATAATCTAACAATTTACTTCTGTGTAAACCCCCCAAAATCTTTACTCTCCTTTTAAGAGTGAATGGAAAATAAACTCAGTATGGTAAAGGGACTAGGAAGAAATTCCTAGTCTCTTTAGTGGAAATAAAGTCAGAAGTGATCATTGATTACCACAAGCCAAATTTTGTAAGGTTTTTCAATCATTCACCAAAATTCAAGCTACATGTTTTCTGAAGAAAAAGATCAGAATTCAATTATCATGATTTTTGATCGAGTGTGCCAACAGGCACAAGTAAACAAGCACAAAAATGTTACAAGGAACACAAGGAAGATGAGTTTATACTTCATAATTGTAGCAAAATAAGAAAAGAAACACCATGAACAATATCCAGTAGAAACAGGAATAAACAAATTTCAGATATCAAGTGTCTTTATTAAGAGCTCCATAAATATCTCCTAACAGCAGATTTTCTTTTGAAATGTGAGATTGAGTATAGTGAAGTCCATAGGTAGCACAGGAGAATCAGGAGTACATAATATAGCTCCAGGAGGCACTTTTCACTGTGGTATGACAAACCCTGTAGGGTCACAACATTTAAAAGATTGTATCTAACTCAGTTTAATCAATATGGGTTGACCCTAGGCAAGTTCCCTCTTCCATCCTGACTCAATTTATCCATCTATAAAAGGAAGGATTTTAGACTAGAGGATGTAGTAAAGCCTTCTCAGGTCTGCTTTTCTGTTCTTTATGATTCTTTGAAGGTCAATATTTTGCTTATTCATTTCAGTCTGTTCATATACGTGAAAGCTTGGTGCTGGCTAAGCAGAGACAAGCAGTGGGAAGATATGACTTACAGAAAAATAAAATCAATAACCCCACACTGGAAGCTTCAAAGATTATGTGTCCTTTGTCTCTCCTATGGGGAAAAATGTTTGCAAAAATGGAGAGAAAAGATGTCAAAAGAATAAATGAGAGCTTCTGGGGAGCAGCAAGGAGAAAGGCAGGGGAAAGGATAGTGAAGAGAGGATTAAATTTTTGTGAAAGGGTTTGAAAAATTGTGAAGTTTGTTGAGCTTTAGAAATTAAATTTGATGAATGCTGCAAAGATGTCCTTAAGTATAATGATGGCTTTAGTATTTATACAATGAGTTAGTAGGTGAAATTACCTTCTTTGCTTCATGTCTGACTCTCCTGACAAATTATCAGAAGCCCAACTATAATCTTCCTATTTCTACATAAAGAGAAGTTTCTATTTTTAAATAAATTTGTAAAAATATTTAGGGATAGTATAAACATAGCTCAAGCTCATAGATTTTTGTTTTTATCATTTGTCTGTGATCTGTTATTTTTGTTACTCCTGCAATTTTATCTGCTTGCCTGATTTAGTCTTTATCCAGAAAATTTTTAATTTTTTTCTGGTTCACTTTTTCCCACTGCCTTTATGCTTATCTCTTTCTAATAAAACTCAACACAGAGAAATAGAGCCAAAGTATTAGCATTAAGCAAACCTCAGAGATGTTGCTCAAAATATTAACATTTGGCAGATGCAGAATGAGACAGAGGTAGAAAATAAGTTCTTGAACTTCATTCAACTAGTAGCAACAAAGCTAGAACAGGAGAACTCAGTGTTTGCTCAATAGGACTATTATTACATAATAGCAAAGAAGAAAATGTGTATTATGGTCTTAACCTCAATGAGTATTTTGATGAATTGTATTCTTTAAATTAAAAGAACTTAAATTTTTTTGTTACTTATGTATGATATTTTTGTTACTTTTGGTGAATTTAATATAAGATAAAATTGTCTTGAGTCTAGTGTTCTTAACCAGACATCCATTGAATGACAGGTCAGTTTTTTATTTTAGAAGAAAATTACTCTGATAATTCCAATGTTGATAAACTACAAGGTAGAGCCCTGCCCCGCCCCCCGCAAAAAAAAAAAATGAAATAAGCCCATCATATAAGGACAAATACTTCATGATTACATCTTCATAAAAAAATCTAAAAAAGTCAAACTCATCGAATGAGCAAAATGGCAGTTGCCAGGGGCTGGGGTTAATGGGAAATGGAGAGTTGTTTAACAGATATAGACTTTGCAAGATGAACACATTCTAAAGATATAATGTACAACATAGCACTTATAGTTAGCAATTCAATATTGTAGGCTTAAAATTTGTTAACAGGGTAGAATGCATGTTAAGTGTTCTTACCACAAAAAATAAAAAGGGGAAAGGTGGAAATTTTTGGAGGTATTAGATATGTTTATTACTTTAATTATGGTAATGGTCTCATAGGTACATAAATGTATCCAAACACATCAAATTTATATTCATTAAATCTGTTATCTATTTGTATATCAAATATATCTCAATAAAGAGATTTTTTTTAAAGGTAGAGAAGAGATGAGAAAAATCACTTAAAACATCCAAAATAATGTGAGTGAAATGGAGACCAAACTAAAATTGTTCAGGTGAAGGGACAGATCGTTACTTCCAACTCTGTTGTATTATGTGTCAAATGCCTTTACTCATTCAGGATCTATCTGAGGTAAGGAGTGGCATGAATTCCAAATGATGGCAAAATTCATAATGTTGCCACAGACAATAGACCATTAAAGTATTGCTGAGGAAAGGTCAAAATAAATTAGGATTCGGAGAATTTTTCACATGAACAATAATTTCACATTAGATAGTACAAGTAAATAAAGGTGAAATAACAAAAGGGTATAATATGTAATTTAAAAATAAGTTAGACAACAGGTGTAGTAAACTTCTAAGAAAACAGTGCCCTCTAAGTCAAGTTGTGCATTGATAGAAGAGAGAAGGGGGTCATACTTTTTTACACACAATGGTGATATGTAAAGTGTTTTTCATGGAATCAGTACTCTAAAATTATAATACAAGTCACGTGTGAGTGATAGCAAATTTTAAGGATAGTTAATTTTTTTAATGTGGAAATGAGAGTATAGAACAAAAATAACCTTAGAAATTTTATTGTCATAAATAAAAGTACACAAAAATTTCATTTTCTGATTTTGATCATTATTTAGCCTAAATTCAATATAGTAACTGTTCTGCCTTGAAAATTTAATTTTGCAAACATTGATTTTCATTCTGAGCGACATTCTGCAATAGCCTAACATTGCAACACCTTAATGTTATATATGAAAGTTATCTCTGAGTTTCTATTCTTAGTTTTGGTGATAAATTTTGCTGAGTTTTTCAATGACAAATATTTTATGGTTTTATATGTATCAATAGCTCTCTCCATAGCACATAGATTTGCATAAGAGTGAGCTCTAGTACAATCTTTGAAATGAGTTAAGTGTTTCTGAGTTAAAGGTTTTTGAACAAGCACTTGAATCTATAGAGAACAGGTGTGAATGTTACAGAAATTTTGGAGATGTATGTCACAAATACACAAATGAATATGCAGATTCGTATTCCATTGCATTGAGGCAAGGATATCCATTTTATTCACTTCTGATTCCTCAGCTACTAAGCACTGAACCAGGTACAAGATAAAAAGTTATTAGCATTTACTAAATAAATAAATCAATGAAAAAAATGAAGTGTTCCAAAATGTTAATAAATGCAGAAAATATAGAAAACAATTTACAATTCAGTGCTATTATTTAACACACGCTAAATGCCACCACCTCAAACAGCAAAAATAACAGGAAACTTTCAGAAGTTCACAAAGTAGGTAGCTGAATGGAAGGACTGAATTTAGAACTCATTTATAAATTTTGATTTAGCTATTTTAGACATGTACTCAGATAAATATGTGTAAAATATAAACTATTGTTTTCTAATTTATATTTGTTCTTTAAAAATCAGTGTGTGCCAGATACTAAACTAATATGTTTACAGTTCCTTACTTATTTTTATAATAAAAAATATGTACAAAATCAGAGACAAAATTTACAAAAATTAGTCTCTTATGAAATATATATTGTCATATATATGCCTAATTAAAAATGACTGGTGAAAACAATATTTTGAAATTATTTAAATAAAATATATCAAAACATTCAATTTAATTAATCCTTTATAGAGTTAAAATTGAGTGTTAACAACATTTCAGATAGAATCTGAATTCTAGTGAAAAACACCTCAATTTTTCTTAAGAGATTGATATTTGGTTTCTTATTTTTTTCTTTTCTTCTACCAGCTTATGTCAATCCTAGTTTCTCAATATTTCATAATTCATAATTCTCTTTCTTCAGCCCATTCCTATAATTTAATTTTTGCCCATGTCATTACTGCAAGAGCCTCCTCAGGATCTTTGTACCCACTTCTCTGTAAAATGTATTCCACCGTGATCTATTTAAAATGCAAATCTGATTAGGACATGACCTGACATACATTTTTTAATGGATTCTAATTACCTTCAACATTAAATCAAAAGTCTTTAACATGGCATACAAATTTGTTATTAACTAGCCTTCTATTTAACTCTTTAACTTTTTTCTTACTCTTCCCTTCACTTAGTCAACCTAAATTGTACACTATGTACAAAATACACCTAGTTCTTTCATTTTCTGTGCATTTTCACATGACACTTCTTCTACATAGATGCCCTCTCTCTCTTCAGTTATTCATCTTTGTCTGTATCTCACCAAATACCATCTCTTCTGAGTAGCTTCCTTGACTCATCACTCCTAAGCCTCCCATCCCTACCCACAAATATCCATGATACATATCTCTCTGGTGAGAAATATCACACACTGCTTTTATTGCCCATTTACTTTCTTGGCACTAAAACATGGACTCATTTTGGGAGTGGAAATTTTTTTTCCCAGTGACTTGTTGTACCAGGCCCAGAGTAGGTACTTGATAATTGAATGAAGAATAAATGAAGACAAAGTAGCATAGGCACAAATGGCTTTCAAGTCACCTTAAATTATCTTTTTTATCAATACCTTTTCTGTGGTCCTTTGCAATATTATGTAAATTAGTTTCTGAGTGTGTAATTACAAGAACCATAGCAATCCCAAAAAGCATTACTTTTTATTGGAACATTAAAGATTACTGCTCTTTGTAGAATAGAATTTTGGGTAATTTGGCAGTCTATAGAAATTGCCAGTTGTGGATGATTCTCTTTCCTGCTGAAATCGGCACTCCTTTGATAAACGTTCTTTCTAAAGTTATTACTAGGCTCATCAGGTTTCATATATAGCACCTATACTGATAGAATAGTACCATGAAAATCTGCCATGTGTGGGTTCCTAAGCCGATTGTCATTTGTATTATCTTACAGAAGAGGCAAATAAACCACTCAAATACATAAAGCATTGTTCATGTATAGCATTCTTTTATAATCATGCAGAATTGCAAGATGTTCAATTAGGTTTTATGGCACTAAGATTTTGATTTATATTATCTATAGGAGAAAAAAGAAAAAACGAGATGAGGCAATGAAAATGAGACAATACCCTATCAAATAAATCTTAGCAATACATATTCAAAGTATCATATGCTGAAACAGATATAAATTCATGAAAGATGATATCATTGCTAAAGTAATGGCTCATTGGGATGCATGTTTGCTAAAAAAATCCTATCATGTTTTACTTACAGGGTCAAACTAGCTATGAGATAATGCCAACACTTTTCACAACAAGCTGAGTACTTTTTATATAAATAAGGAACAAACTAATCAGGTTTCCAGATTCATTGTGATCACATTTTCTTACACAGTTCTTCAGATGCTTCTCATTTTGAAAGGGCTAATGCATTGATCTTGCCAGTTCAGCAACAATAATAAACTGTCTAATATATTATTTATGGCTTGAATGTTATATATTCTACCTTTCATAGTACTTCAAGTCATGTTAAATATTTCTTTGCTTTTCTGTTTGCTTATCAATAACCTCCTTAAAATAGACACACTATTCTTTTGAGTTATGGGTAAGTACACAATAAAATATGCAGTATACCTCTTCACTTATTTTTTTTTTCTTAAAAAACTCTTGCAATCAAGACAAGTCATAGACATAGAGCTATTTTTTGTATCATTTAGGATGGCAAAACTGCGTATTACAGGGTCTGAGAAATTATAATCAAAGACTTTTTTTAAGGAACCTGGCTCTTTCAGTCTTGTGGCATATATATGCTCATAAACAACATTTCTTAATTCTGCAGCTGGAGTGTGGGCATCTTTTCTCACACTTATGCTTATCTTCTCTATGAACATACTCAGCTGTTGTTTTCTTATATGGTACATACCAGCCTTTTGCATTAGATGATAATGATTGTGCTTATACTTATTAAAAATATCCTTATCATTGGGTCACATAACCTGCCAGGCCCCGGGGAGCAATCTGGAAGACATTTTTCAGTTTGATCTGTTTTCATTCAACAAATGTAGTCATTAGTAGAGATGACTACATTTTTTTATTCTCAATATTTCTATTTCTCTCTCTCTCCCTCTATCATCCTTCCTCCTCTTCTTTTCTTTTGTTGCTCCCTTCCTCAAAATGATACCCTTCCTCCTCTTCTTTTCTTTTGTTGCTCCCTTCCTCAAAATGATACCACATTTATTCTACATTTTTCTCACTTCTCTCTAGCAGCTTCTTTTCATATTCTTTTGCTGGCTCACTAGACTTGTCTTTATTATAATATTTTATAATCCACTAGAATATGAATTTCATAAAAGTGAATTAGTTGACAGTATCTTTAGCTGCTGTTTCACTTATAAGGAAATAATTCCATACAGCAATATTTATGGAGCAATAGGTGCTCCATAAATAATTGTTGAATGAACAAGGTAGATACTAGGCTCTTTCTTTTGTGAAGCTCTCACTGCCTATCCCTTCCAGTGGCCTAAGATACCGTCTATATGCTAGTGACTGTTTTCCACTTTGGGTCTTTATTTTCTTACATATCTTAAGTGTTGCAATATATCTTACAAACACTAAAAGGTAACTTGATTCCTGTACTGTGGACACCCTCACCATAGCCTATATATTCCCAAATTCCTTGCTCTTATTTAATTTTTGTGATATAGATTTCTTGTTTCCTATAATCTATAAATTTTGGGTTAAATTTTTGTCCCCCTCTCTCTTTTTAATAAAAGTTCAGACTCCACTTTAGACTTTAGGTCCTTAGTGTCTTTTTAAGAATTTGTCTTTACTTATCCCTTGGGTTTCAGTATCACATGTCAACTTGGATAAGAATCTCAAGTTAAGTGTCATAGAACATTATCTATTGATAATCCAGCCTGTCATTTTGTTGATTTTCTTGCAATGACTCATCCAACCCCAGATTTCAAAAAAATTTAAAAACAAAACGAAAAATTATTCTATGAATTATTCACAGTAAAGTGGCCTATAATAAAATTAATTTTATCCCAAATGTATGTTATTATTTTTAACTCAAACTTGCTTCTTCTGTTATCTGCTTTGTTAAATGTTTCAGTTATAATGAAGCAGAATTATACAACGCAAAGTCAGATTTTATGGCAATACGGTTTTGATTTTATTATCTAGAACAAAAGAAAGATGAGATGGGACATTGGAAATTGGTCAGCGTCTTGTGAATATTGACAATGCAATTCAAACATTCATATTCTGGAATAAATGCCCAAATAATATACCTCTGAATTATATTTGAAGTCTGATTTCTACTCTCTATTTAGACAACTGCCAAGCATAAGAAAAAATTTCCTTGTGGATCAAGTAACAATGTAGGATATGGAATGTCTCAAAAAATAGGCAAAATATCATTTTCATACATGAGGGAATTTAAAATCACTGATCGTACACACACACAAATATATGCTATCATATTATATTCACTGTCATACAAACATAGGCTATCATACATTTGTTTTTTCCTAAATCAAGTATTTTGAGATTCATTTTTGTTTTTTTTTCAATTAACAATAGATAATCTGTTATCTTTCTCTGTTTCTTCATAGGATTGCATATTTGCGTGTAACATAATTTATCTTCATTAATCATATTTAAGAGCTTCTGTCAGAGTTTGAAATGCTATTTAAGCCACAGTTACCTTCATTTAGTCCACCACATTTTTTTCTCATACTTTTTCACATATAGTTTTATTTATCTGAAAATTTTTCTTCACACATCTCTCTCTCTCTCTCTCTCTCTCTCTCTCTCTCTCTCTCTCTCTCTCTCTCTCTCTCTCTCTATCCTCTCTTCCTTTTCACATCTCAGACTTCCCTAGGGGGTATTTCTCTGATCTCACAGACTGGGCTCCATTATTTATAGGTTTCTCTCTTTCCTCAATCCTAACCCCTACCATACTTCTATTTATCATTGAAATGTTAGCCTAATTGTAACTAACTCAGCAATACTCACCTTAGTGCACCTTAGTGTAAACATTCTATCATTATGCTCTATAGCAGTATGTATTTTCATATTACTTTCACTGTTGATATCTCACCATAATATGGTGAGATATTTGTAATAATCTGTGTGGATATTTGTTTTTTCTACTCAGTAATCTGTAATCTTCATGAAGACATACATTGGATCTATTTTGCTTATTATTTTATTCCTACTACATACTATAGTTTCTGACATATTGTAGGTGCTCAATAATATTCACTCAATCAATGCCTCAGAGAATACCACTGAAAATATACTTTTGTTTGCATTTGAAGGATTCCTGCAAAATACATTTCTAGACATAGAATTGTTTCCTAAAAGGGTCTATGCATTTAAATGTTGACAGAAACTTCCAACTTTCCTGAAAAATTATGTGTTCTACACAGTTGCTGTGCCTATTGCTGGTTGGCAATGAATGATATTCCATTGAGGAGGTGCTTTGTTTTATAAAAACACAATCTACTGTTAACTGGTGTTAATTTGTGTACATTCCAAGGCCCTTCACATCTTTGTTCAAGTCTACTGTTCCAACACTCAATGCAATGCACCCTGTACTTTAGCTAAATTAACTGAACTCAGTTTAGGAAGGTGACATGATCAGATCTACATGTCAGAGAAAGTAGTTAGACATTGGTATTTATAATGAATTGCCAAGGGTGAGAGGAAAAGGGTGTAGGAAGGTCAACTGCATGAGTGAGAAGATGAAAGCAAGAGAAACAGACTTATAAAAGTTGCGATGGAAAAAGAGTAGTAGGAATTTACAAATGTTTTTTTTTTCTTAATTTACTATAACAATTTATTTTAAAAAAGCATTAAGTCTTAACATGAAGGCTGTCATCTACTGTTTCATTTGATATGTTTGTGAGAGTTGAGTATCATTCACTTATGCTCCCTGTCCTGTGTTGAAAAGGGAGAGAATATGAAGACAAGTCAGAGATGACTCCAAGATTCTTAGTTTGGTGACAGAGCAGAGCATAATGCCATGAACATGAAATGGTAGTCAAGAGGTTGGAGAAAGATGCATAATTAATTTGATTTTCTTGAGTTGATTGTTTTGTCTGGAAGGCATCCAGAAGAAAATAAAATGTATGAGGTCATTTGGAGCTGGAAATACAGATTAGTCTGTATTACATGACTTGCCCGTTTAAGGTATTTTTCCATTGTTAAGCCTTTGTAACTTGTTTTATCTTTTTTTCAAATGACATGTGTATTTCTTAACACCTGTAATTGTTCTTTAAAGTAACTGTATTTGAGTAAACTTACTTTTTAATGACCAGTAAAATTATCATACATAGGAAATGATGGACTAATATTTGTTCTGGTCCTTCTAGGATGGTCTTTCCATAAATGATATGGTCCTTATAATAATATCACAAGGAAAGCTTGATATCTAAAAGAAGTAATATATAAAGTGGAAAGCACAGTATTCGTTTAGAAGGATAAGTCACTTGTAGGAAACTGGACTGGTGTTGGTTCCTGGCTCTATTACTTATAGGCCAGGTTACTCTTTTTTTCAGAATTGTTTAATTTTTCAGCATTACATATGAATTTATATTACATATACATAAGTATATGTGTTGTATTTTATGTACATGGACTAGGTAGCTCTTAAAGAACCACAAACACCTACTGGGAGCTCATTTTCTGTAAGAGTAAAGTGTGGTAAATAATAGATCAATTTAGGAGACTAAGGTTATACAAGGACATGGAGAAAGGATAAAGGTTTTCATCACGAGAAACATACCCTAACCCTCTCCTCTCCTCTAAGTAGTTATCACAGGGCAAAAAACTCTAATTAAGGGAAGAGCTACCAGGTGCTGGTTTCTGGACTGTGAAAGAGAAAAGGGAAGAGCAAAAAATGTTGCTGCTCTAAATTTCTTCTACATAATAAAGATTTCAATGTGGTTCCTATAATTTATGCAGGAGAGGCAGAAATAGGAAATGTCAGCAGCTGGGAAGCCTGTGTCTCAAAAGCCTGTCTGTGAGTTCTGGGTAGCTAAGCTAGTCTCCAGCCAAGTAGAAGGATTAAAAACAGTGAAATTCCTTACCTCTCTTCATAGTGTTCCCTTCTCATTTCCTCATTTTTTCACCTGTCAAACTCCTAGTCACTAGTCATCTGCAGTCAACAGAGGCAGCAGCCTGCTGTGATACAGATTCCCCTTCTCTGTGTTGCCTAATAATATGTGGCTATGTTCCTAGTCATAGAGTCTAAATAATACCACTTAGGAGCCTAATAGCTAGCATGAAGCTTGGCACACAGATGTTTGTAGAACTGAACCAGCGTGAATTACAGGGAAATGTACGTGTGAATGAGACTTGCAAATGGAGTTAATGAAAAACCTCCTTCCTCATTATTTGTATTAATGGTTTAAGGCAGCTTAGTAACTGTTACATAAAACATTTTGGGTAGTAATTAATCATTTGGGGATATAATATTCATAAGAACATCAACAGCGTGAGCCAAGAGTGATTGCTTTAAAAAAAGAGAGAATATGGAAACAAACTTTATAGAAATTCTACTTCTAAGTCAGGATCGGTCAATGTATTAGTTTCCTAGAACTGCCATAGCAAAGTACCAGAGATTGGGAGGCTTGAACATTAGAAATATATTTTCTCACAGTTTTGGAGGCTGAAAGTCCAAGATCAAGGTGCAGGCAGAGTTGATTTCTGGTGAGACCTATCTGCTTGGGTTGCATATGGCCCCTTTCTCCCTCTGTCCTCATATAGCTTTTTTTTTTTCTAATTATGCACCCTTCCTGTACCCCATCCCCTTCTTATAAGGACACTAGTTGTACTGAATCAGGGCCCTGTCCTTTTCATATAGCTTTAAGTTGATCACCTCTTTAATATAGCCGCATTCTGAGTTCCCAGTTGTTAGAACTTCAATATATAAATGAGTGGAGTGGGGCAAAATTCAGCCCATAAGAGCCAGGGAATTGCTTTATAACTGAAGTTGTTAATATGGGTCAGGGGGCACTTGTTAGAAAAGTGGCACGTGACAGAAACAAGGAATATGATATAAGGCATGCATACTGAAAAGAGTCATGGGAGCAGACAATAATTATTCTTGGGTATGTGAGAATATTTGTGTGGTATAAATAGAGAAATCAATAAGCTATATAAAGCCTCAAACTGCACTAGAATTTTGAGGGGGAAATGTGTGTGTGTGTGTGTGTGTGTGTGTGTGTGTGTGTGTGTGTGTGTGTGTGAATTATATATCCAATAAGGGGTTAATATCTAAAATAAATAAAGTACACATACAGCCTAACCCAATATCAAATATATATTTAGCATTCTTATAAATTTCAATTAAAAATAATTCTCCAGACCATAAAACAAGTTAATGAGGAAAATAAATTATATAAACTTAATGTCTGTATAAAAACAATATAATAAAATAATGTGTAAAGTTATTTTTTCCTCAAAATGAATACTTAGACAACAATCTAAGCTATAATCTTGGAGAAAAAGTTCCAACTTTAATTTAAAAAGCATATATAAATGTGAAAGGGTGAAAAATCTGCTTATATAAAAATCCAAAGACCAAGTATTTTCCCCTTATTTACACAAATCAATGAACTGAAGAAGTTTCTGTACATTTAAAATAATGATTGTAAGCAATGGGTGATGGATTTTTTTTAACAGTCCTCACCAAACAGAGACAGAGTTTGACATATGAAACCTATTTGTCTTCATTATCTGTAAGCTGGAAGAATAGAAATTGAATTTAGAGAAATATGTTGAACTCGCCAACAGACATATGTTGAGAGGCAGTATGTGCCTTCATGACTTTAGAACTAAAATAAGTAGTGTAATAATAGTGAGTCCTTTCTCAAGAACTCTGAGGCAGCATAACCTAGTCTCTGATTATACTTTCATGTCTCTCTTAACTGGAGTTTGATGATGCTTTTCTTTATTAGATATATGAAAAAATCTGGTCATGATGATTTATGAAATATTTCTATTTCCAGTCAGTATTCAAAACCTTATATATCCCTAGTTTAAATGAATCCCTATAAAACATCTATAAAATGTGAGTTAATAACCTCTTTGTATAAATGAAATAAAAAATTAAGAAAGGCAATACTGTGTGGCATAATCACTTTTCAGATATAATGTAACACACTTCTGAATTTATATGGATGGCAGCTTTCTTTTTTGCACATCAAAACATCAATACTTAAAATATTTCTTTCTAGCCTGTTATAGGTATAAGCTTTTAAACAATAAATAATACCCTTCTTTTTTGCAAACAAACAAACAAACAAAACCACTCTACTTTAAAAAAAGTTAAAGGAGAAATTAAAAATAATACCCTATTAAAAATTGTATTGAGAGATTAATAGGTTTCCTCAATAGAAATAAAATGGTATTGGATGAACTAAAAAGCACTGTCTTTTCTTTAGAATTTGGTGTGTGAAAAATATGGAACTTCTTTGGTATAAGGACCTGTTAACAGACATTAAAGAATTTTGAGAACTCCCTGATGGAGACAGGCAAGGAAGGAAATATATGTTTTATGTTATTGTTAAATAAGAAAATGGTTGATTGTCAAAGGCATCTATGGCTCCCACACATTTTGAACTCTATGAGAACAAAATCAGGAAGGATTTATTATGTTTTCTTTGTTCTTGCTGACTGTGTTGGTAACTACTTTTAAAATGATCTAATGGTCATCTAGGAAGATATCTCTGCAGGCAGGATTTAGACAACCCAAATGGATGCCAAGACTTGTCTCAAGATGAATAATATTTTTCAATGTGATAGCCATAGAGTCCAGAAAGTTAAAAAAAAAGTAAATAAAATAAAATAAAATAAAATAAAATAAAATAAAATAAAATAAAAACATGTTCTGCAATCAAACAGAATGGTTAGACAATACGATGTGTCAGACAGAAGAGCATTTTGGCTGTTCCATGATCAGAGATTTCAATAGCAGCTGTCGATTTGGGTCATATTGTAGTGATCATACAATAACTGCAGAATGTACATGTTTTGTTTCTAATAGTTTCCATATTTCTATGAAATAGATAAACTGATAGCAGGGTGACAAACTTTTTGGCTACTCCTTCCTTATAAATAAGTTATTTACTGTGATGTTTTATAAACATGAATATTTCAAATTTCAAGTGGCCTCACTTTTAATGTTTCCAAAAATTTTCATTTGATTTAAAGTTTTCCAACATCCCACTTCAGCACAGACCAACATCACTGTATCTAATTTATTAGTGATAATCTAAAGGACCAGAAATGTGAAATAATACTCGTTTACTTTTGAGCTTCTGTGTTTTGTCCTTAATTATCATCATCAAATTATTTTTTATTTGTTTTTATAGGAACTTATTTTCTTCTGTGGTACAAATACAAATATTGAAAACTATGTCATCATTTAATGTAGTTAATTTGTGAAGATATTAAATGTTTATTCTTAGCATTATTAAGAACTAAAGTGTAATGAAAAATATTTTAATATAAAAAAGTCTCTTAAGTGAAAATTTTTGTAGTATATACCATATTAGTATAGACATTAATTAATGACTTTTACACTCAGTGAGATAGAAGTAAACATTTAACTAGCTGTTAATTTTTTTTTAAATAATAGAAAAAGAAGCCCTGAATTTAAACCAATTACCATAAATATATCTACCATGGCAAATTTCAAGCTATAAGCAGTGTCACTTAAAATGGTGTTAGAAACAGTTGTGCATAATTGGCTCCAGTGAGTTAATGTGAGCTGGCTCTAGTACATCACCGCTTATATCTCAGTAATCTCTGGAAAACACACAGTAAATTGTATATAAAAGAGGTTAAATAAATATTATTAAATCGGGCAAAATAGGGAGGTTTCAAAATTATACTCTTTTTTTGCAACTTAAATTTCAAAATTGATTGTTGATTAAGTCAATAACTCATTCTAATCTAGTACTTCCTCCAGTATATTCACTTTGTATTCTGATCAATAAGACTCAATACATGCCATTTTCCTTGAAGGATCCTTTACCTTACCTAAGTGGACTACTTTCAGTTCTACAGTTTATTCTCTCTCAGCTTTACATTAGTTTATCTACATAGTATGAATAGGTACTTCTTTGTTTTTCATTTGTTTGTGTTTACATATATTCCTAACATATACCCAATTTGTTCCTTATATATAAGAAGTCAAATGTCCACCTTAACACACACTTATAGCTTTTACATATGTATATATACATATATATATACACATATATATGTGTATACACACATACATATGTATACCTGTATTTATCAATATCCATACCAATATCCATGCCTATTACATCCCCTCTGGTTTATTGATGTTTTGTTATTATGATGTAAAACTTAGCCTATAATTCACAATTTGAGTTAAATGGCTTTAAAAACCAATTTTATATATTTAATTTATAAATATGAATTGGTTTCTGCCAAAATATAAATGTTAATATTAGATTTATTTTTCCTGTTTTCATAAAAGGCAAAATTTAAGTATTATGAAGACTCTAAGCCCTTAACGTGGTTGGTCTTAGAATGCTAATAACAGTAAAAGAAAAAAGTCATGTTTTTGACACAAAAGATAAAATTTGTCAAATCCATAATCTAGTTTCATGATAGTTACCTAGAGGGAGTCAAAGGTCCATCTGAGGATAAAAAAGCCATAACATTTGTATACTCTACTGACTTTGTTCTTTCTAATTGCAAAATAATTTTAGATAAATTTCAATAAAATACATAAAATATTTAATATGTGGGTAAAAATAGAAATCTAAATTGTTGGCTAAGAAAAGAAAAGATTAAAAATAGAGCTTGAGATGAAGAGTTACTGTGATTCATCTGGTTCTTGGTTTGCAAGAGAAAAAATTATAGTAATACATATTTTTTCTTATAAAGTACCATCATATTTCCTAATTCGAAAATGTAACTTTTCCTCCTGGCCTTATTTAAAGTATATTTCTTTAGAAAAACTTTAGGTAAGTATCATCTGTGAATTAAATATTACCAGAAAATTATTTGTTTATATGAGTTAGCAATTATAGCTTGCATTATAGGTCATGACAATATTTTTCATCAAGTATTTATTATCCTCACCATATTACCAGTTAAATATAAGTAAAACCACACCATTTGTCCTCAGTGAGAAAGTGGGAAATGACATTTATAGAGATGAAAAGAACTTCTTATATATCCAAAATATTATTTTTATTGTGATCAGAAATATTTCTGATAAGTACCTTTAGAAAATGAAAAATAAGTTTTCCATGTTCTCCCTCTGCCATTTGAAGCCATGCATTCAATGTGCAACAATGTAAAGCTTATGGAACCTGTGGAAAACATTTAGTCAGGTAATGTGTACAAATAATAAAATTTGGAATGCCTTAGAGAAATGTGAGATTACAACAGAATTAACTCCATAGAGCACTATGAAATACAGTAATCAATTTTTATCATCAGCCTTCTATTTTTATTTCCTCGTGCTCCTTTGACTCTCTCCTGTCTATATAATTCTTTCTCTTATACACTACTAAAATATTGCCTGAGCATTCTGCCTTGCAGTAGGATAAGTTTTTCTGATTTTATTATTGGCCATTGAGGCCTCAGAACATAGTAGAAAGAACACTGCACCTGAGGTTATCCTGTGCATTGTGTCCACATTTGGAGGGACTTTAAAAATGATAATGCATAGGAAGAATGTAAGAATGAAAGAGAGATAAATACAAAATTGATCAAACTCTGTAAATGTTGGTTATTAGAGAGATAGGAGAGCATCCCCATTTTGTAGGACATATGCTGAGTATATAGCAATGTCTACAGATATCTACAGCAGACCATTAACCAGAACACAGTACCAAAGGGTGATGGCCCCAGCTAACAAGTGTAGCTCAGCTAGGCAGTGGACATCACAGGATTGAACATGAAATAATTGTGTATCTTAAAAGGTGTTAGATTGTGGTAACATAAAACCCAGGAGCAGGTGGTACTGTGCAGTGCAGGTTGGCAGAAAGTCAGTCACTTCAAGGAATTCTATCAATGTATATCATGCCCCGAGCCAGCTCACTGAGTTCAAAGACAGAACTTTGATTACGTGAAAGGATAGTAAAAAAATTGGCAAGGCTGCAGTTCAAAAGCAACCAGAATGCCTGGGAGGTTCTCTAGAATGGATAAGGACCATTAAATAACTAATCAATGAATGAATCAATTTAATTTAAACATTTAAAAATCAACTTCAGGGATTAAGAACCAGCAGAATCAACAAGAAGAGCTGTTTAGTGCTGATCCTTAAACTATGGAATAAAAGTTACTTAAACTAGAGTTGTAAGATAAAATATAAGACACTCAGTTAAATTTGAATTTGATAAATATTGAATAATTGCAGTATTGTGGACGTTTATACTTAAAAATCCATTGTTTATCTGATTCAGATTTAACTGTGAGTTTATACACGTGCGTGTGTTTGTAAAACCCAGCAATCCTAATTTAATGACACCTACATGTGAGAAGCCAACCCATTGACTGCACCAGGTCTAAAGCTGCAAGAGAAGACAACTTTAGAATAGACTTTAAGAATAAGAAGAATGTAGGTAGAGATTAGGGATCAAACAATGCTAGATATCTGTTTGCCATAGTTCTTGGAGTTAAAGCCAGTTTCCTTAAACTATTATTTTTAACAATATCATGGGTCAAACTAATTC
Organism: Macroglossus sobrinus; assembly: GCA_004027375.1. Classification (NCBI taxonomy): domain Eukaryota; kingdom Metazoa; phylum Chordata; class Mammalia; order Chiroptera; family Pteropodidae; genus Macroglossus; species Macroglossus sobrinus. Next base: position 3,345 of record PVKZ01005805.1, on the reverse strand, counting down.
CTTTATTAATACACAGCATTACTATGTATGCAGCTTGCAGTGAATTGTAATTTCAAGTCTGTGGCATTCAATTAGGGGTAATCTGACATAACTTTTGAAATCTCTGCATTTGAAAGATAAGCAAATATATATTTTTTCAGAGAATTGCAGTTAATGTAATTTGAGTCTTGTAATAACATTCATTTGACAATATCTGTATTTATTATGAGTTTATAAGTTCTAATAATGTTTAACCTTCTTTCTTTGCCTAAGAAATAAATCATTTTACTCAAATGACTCTATCAATAATGATAGATAGAATGTTCCTAGATGTATTCATGGATAAAGAAAATGTGACTTTATATATATGTGTATGTGTGTGTATACACATACACATATATATCTCACATATATGTTATGTGTGTATATATGAATAATAATATATATTACACACACATATATACATACATGTATGTGTGTGTGTGTGTGTGTGTGTGTGTGTGTGATGATATATTATTCAGCCATAAGAAAAAAAGGAAATCTTGTCATTTGGGACAATGTGGGTGGACCTTGAGTGTATTACTCTAAGTGATGTGTCAGATAGAGGAAGACATTAACTGTATGATCTTATATGTAGAATCTAAAAAAGTTGAACTTATACAAATAGAAAGTAGAATGGCAGTTGACAGGGACTGGAGGATAGGCAAAATGGAGAGGTGTTTGTCAAAGTGTACAGAGTTCCACTTATAAGACAGAAATGTTCTGGGGAATCTAATATACAGCCTGGTATAGTTAACAATACTCTATTTTATACTTGGAAGTTGCTAAGAGAATAGATCTTAAATGTTCTCACTAGAAAAAAGGTAGTTATGTTGTATATTTCAAACTTATACAATGTTTTTTGTTAATTATATCTCTGTAAAATTAAGGATAAAGAAAGAAAATGATTACAGACCAAAACATAACCAAACTGTATAATTATCAGGAGCACATTCTGAATTCTACATATCCCATACCAGTAAGCATAGTTTGTCATTCCTTTCTCAGATGTGTTGGCCAGAGGATGGGGCATGGATATAAATTTATATTTATTACCTCAAATTTTACTTTGTCAGTCTCCCAGCAATAGTCATAACTCTGTTAATAACGTGGTCATATAATTAAGTCTGAAATTCTGTTGCCTAAGAATTTGTGATATATAGTATTAATATACAGACTTATGTTATCCCCAGAAGCTCATGAGTTTGGCATAGAAAAAAGCACTTTATCCCTTTTGTATCTTAAATGGGGATGAGAATGACATTTGGTACAACCAACTTTTGGTAATGCCAATATTCTGGTGAAATTACTTCTTTGTTGTTGATTTTGATTACTAGTGCCTGTGTTTTTACCATATTTTAATACCAAAAACTAAGTTCCTAAGGCCAGTTTCACATGGGTAGTATTTTTATTAATATGGAAACTGGTCCCTGTAAGTATCAGAGATTCTATGATCTAGGAGAAAGTTTTGGCTGCTCTTCTTTTCCTGTATACTTTTCAGGATGTTTTAAATTATAAGAAGCTATATAGTTTGCTCTACTTTCTTTTTAAAGTCATTACATATAATTAGTAAGGAAATATTAAGTGACAGCTTAACAGGAAATTCTTTCTCCTTAGAGCACAGGTGAACAAGAGCACATTGTGCTTGAAGGCATCTTAAATCTTACTCCAGGGAGTGACTTGCTTCAAATTATGGATGACACATGACTCTTGCTGGCTGCTAATACCAGAAGACTAAGGAAGAAGATACAAATCATAGACTGAGAACTACTGGGGGCAAAGTATTTGTCCACATCGCCTTAGAAGTGTATCCAGTACTTTTTAAAAATGGAATATAGATTCTTCTGATAATATAAAGAGTTATTTCTAAAGAACAACAACCCATAGCAAAGGCTGCATTGGAAAAGTGATTACATTGTAAAACTTTAGTTAAGACTATATTCTGGTACCAGGATTTGGAATTTTACTTCATCTGTTCTTAGGATGCCATTGCTTGTCATAAGAGAAAAAAATGTATCTTAAGAGACTCAACGCACTACAATCCTCTGATAAGTCACAAAGAAAATAGGGCTAGAGAGGTAGGAAAAAGGCTAATAACATATTTTAAAATCTTGAAAAATTTCCCCAAATAGTAATAGCCTGTGGTAGGGTCAAAATAGCGGAGCAGAAAGATCCTGGGCTCACCTCCTCCCTTGAACACACAGAAATTATAACTATATATAGAAAGAAACTATCTCTGAGAATGACCTGAAGACCAGCAGAACATTCTCTACAATGCATGATGTAAAGAAAAAGACACATGGAGATGATAGAAGGAGCAGATACATGGTCTACTCAGTACCAACACCCTGGTGTGGTGTCCCACAAGATGGAGGAATATCACAACTGCAATAGGCCCCCTGAAAAGTGAAGATTCAGAGACTCACATTGGGCTCCCCCAACCTGGGGGACCTACACCAGGAAGAGGAAACCTGTACCATCTGATTTTAAAATCCAGTGACATTTACATCCTGGAGAGGCTAAAGGCTGTAGGAAACCACGACTCCTCTCTTAAAGGCCCCACACAAATTCATTCACTCTGAGTCTCAGCTCAGAGCATGCAGTTTGAAAAGCATCTGGGTCATACATGAAGGAAATACACTGACTGATTTTAAAGTTTGTGCCAGAAGGGTAGGGGTATGTTGGAACTTTCTCTAGCAATGGAGGACAACTTTTCCATTTGGTTTGCTTTGCTTTATATTCCTTCTACCTAGCTGGCCCAGCACTGGTGGACATCAGTTATGATGCCTTCCATTAACATACTAATTTTTCTCCTCATCCCCATGTTCCCCTGAGAACCCACCTAGTTCAATCTGCCTGTTCTGGCCAGCACCTTATTGGAGTCTCTCTAAAGCAGCATCTCAGTCCCCAGCACCTTGAGGACAATACCAGAGCCCCACCAAAATGGCACCCTGATCCATGGATCAGTGCCCACACACACACCAATGTACCCACAACAGTAGAGGCTGGGCCTCTCAACCACCCACACTGGAGGGCAGTTGCAGCTGAACTCGGCAGCCAGCTGTGCCAGGTGTCTGCCTCACACATCAATGTGGCTACAACAGTAGCAATGAGGCCTTGCAACCAGCCAGGTCAGAGTTCAGCCTGTTCCATCAGTATGCTTGCAGTAGTCATGGCCTGAACAAGCCCAGCACATCACATATAGATAGTAGTCATGGCTGGGCCTCATATCAGGTTGAGTGCCAGGCCCGCCCAATAGCCACCCAAAACAGATGTGGCCTAACCACAAAAGGAGGGTACACACAAGGGACACCCTTGGAGCATATG